>JASGXE010007616.1:0-18617 GCA_030068105.1 Sinentomon sp. SZTP_YWyxl | reverse complement strand
CGAAGACAGAGATACAACCATTATGCTCATATTATAGAGAACTTTTTGAGAGGATTTTCGATGAATACTGCAACGCGACAATCGTCATCACGTGCCACAGCGATTCCTGTCTGGTGTCAGCTCCCTTCAGACTTGCGTTCACGAACTATATTCCTGTGGTGGTAAACTTCAATCGCTGGCCACAGAAAATCGCTTCCCTCGTGCTAGCAGACATTGAAATCAGCAGACCGTCATCATGGCGAGTTTTTTCGAACTTACCTTCCCAGAATATCATACATCTTGTGGCCGGAGAGCACGCCATTGACATGGTCCATTTGATACAATTCCTGGCACAGGCAGGCGTTTACAGAAACGACCATCGATTCGTTTTGGATATGAATCTTCACTCTTTTCAGCAGCTGAGAAGTTTTCATACCGATCGTCTACGGCATTTAAAACATGCGATAGTTCTAGTTAGACGATGTCACGGGAATTCCAGCAGTCTTGGCAATCAGAACGAGTCATCCGAAAATTTGGACCCTCGAAGCGATTGTCAAGGTTTTGTTGTGTGGCGACCTTCCAGAAGAATAAATAACTCCTGGATGCTGACAAATCTGTATACCTGTCATGAAAAACATTCTCTTGGGCCAACCAGTACTATGCTCCCAATTCCGGGAGGGTACTTCAAAAACCCAAGTTCGTCTGGCGGATTTAATGGAAGCATACCTAACTGGAAACGGAAATGGGTCTTCCCCCCAACAGATCAACACATTTTCCCCGATGATTTCAAGAACGCAAAAGGCCTACATCTAAAGGGAGGGTTGTACATCAAACATCCCACAACAGTGGTCGCCAGAAAGCAGCTTTCAAATGGCACGACTGAAACAGTTGTCGTCCACCACCCGAAACCAATTACTGAACTGTGTTCCGCGATGGGCTTCATCGTCAGCTACCAACTTACTAAGAATGATCATTTTGGACGACTTGATTCGAACAACACCTGGAGCGGCATAATGAGGGAACTCATGGTCGGTGACTTTGATTTCCTCATAAATATATTGATGACGGAAGATCGATGTTTTTCTTCACAATTTGTGGGCTCAAACTGGTTCGTGGGTTTCTCATTCATTACACGGAAACAAGGTTTCGTTAGTGGTTGGATTTCGTTAATATACCCATTTGACTACACAGTCTGGACGGTCTTCTTTTTCTCGTGGATGTTAAACATAGCCGTCATGGGAGCTCTTGACAAGGCAACAATAACAACACAAAAAGGGCCAGGTGAAAAATCAGTTAATTCAGGTGTGACTGTTTCAAGCGCACAGAAAGTCGGATTGGTTGCCTGGTCTTCAAGAATTTTAAAAATTGTAGTTGGACAAGGCATAACCCAGCTTCAAACAAGCACTGTTGGCAGTCGTCATCAGCGGTACAATCTCATGGCCTGGTGTCTGTTCGGTGTAGTGTTTTCTTCGGTGTACAGATCCCTGCTGTTTAATTTCTTTGCAAATCCTCCAAAGAAGAAAGCGCCAAATTCATTGCGGGATCTCTTCGATATGCGCGGTGACTACAGTTGGGGTATTGCTTTGGGAGGGTCGCCCGTGATGGAGGACTATTTTCGATCCAAAGGTCTTGATAGTGTCGAACTGTTCATCTACAAGAATGCTGACATATTCCCATTCAAGACCAAATCGTGCATCGCTAAAACTTTGACACACGACTATGCTTGCATTGCCCATGAAGGATATCTGGGTCCTGCTCTTGAAGGAAAGAACAGCAGCAACTGGAGGTTGGCTGAGGAGAGATTTCTGGCAGTTTGGGGAACTTATATGTTCCAAAAGAACTTCCACTACATCCAGGCGTTGAGCAGAGTGGCTAGTATTTCTCGATCTACTGGCCTGCAAAACAAGTGGTTGACGGAGGACGGCCATTATCCGCATACCCTAGTGATTAACAGAGAAAGAGCCGTGGAGAGAAGTAACTTCGACGATAGTGTAGGAGGCCAAAAATCGCTTTGTATCTACCATATAGTGATAGTATTTTTAATTTGGGTCTTTGGAATGGGTGGCGCGAGCTTTATTTTTCCAGCAGAGCTGGTGAGGTTCCACTCTAGCCTGTTCAAGCGCGCCAAATCAAATCCTATGTGCGCCAGACGATCCCGCAGAAGCATGAGAGTTCTGTATCAAAAGTGGCTTTTCAACTCAGTTTTTCTGGCCTGGAACACAACAGAAGGCTGCTGACGTGATAACTCAAGATGAATTTTAATAGACGTGGGATTTTTCGTGGCAGAACCTTTCTCAGCAAATCCGTTGTGACTGGAGAATATCGGCATTTTGGATATTTGGACAAAAATCCAAAATTTGTCTGCACAATGAGGTCGATTGCACATGCATGCCTCGACCTAATTTTGAGACGAGCCCTGTGCTTTTTGCCAAGTGCTTTTTGCCCAGTGCGATTTCCTAATGCTTTTACCCAGTGCTTTTTGCCTGCTTTTTATCCACAGAGCTTTTACCCAGTGCTTTTTGTATCAGGGCTATGGCCTTAATGAATTAATCAATCATTTCACTTTGATACTGTTGCAAATGTACATACCGAAAACAAAGTAGCAAGCAAAATAACAACAATAATAATCTTGGTATGCAATCAGAGCAAACGGCAGGGAATAAAAATGCGAAAGAAATAGCTGAGGTGCTAATGAAAAGGAAACTGCAGATTAAGAAATAGAGATATGTAGTGACTCGATCAACTGAACAATCTACGATGGATAAGTGATGTTCCAAAACGTTCACCTGCACACATTTTAAGAGAGGAGAGAACTTTGACAGAGGCTTTTGGAGCATTCCATGACTTGCTGTGTTCATGGAAAGTATAGGAGAAGAGAAAATAGTTTGATTTGGTTGACGGCATTCTGATTTGGACTGTCATGAGAATCAGGAGAAAAGACTTCAGAGTTTGGGCATGAGAACCCCCCTCCCACAATATCGTTTTGAGGAAAAATACCCTCCTATAGTCACTCATTATGGGATCTACCTTCAGGTATATCATGACCTCAGACATCAGTGATGAACCGATAATAATTAACAATAAAGCCTGCCGCAGCACGCTGAACTTCTACTGGAGTATCAGCGTGCTAATAAGGTTAGGGTTCCAGACCACGGATGCATATTCAAGAAATGGAAGTATAGTCGCTTTGGATGGGCCAAAATTCTTCGAAGAATTCCAAGTGCACGCTTAGCCTTGTTTGCTTTTAAGTTTATATGTTCACTGCTACACATCATTCCATTTGAAGATATAAACTGAAAATGCTTCTCGCTTTTACATTCAAACATTCAGCGAAACTTTGGTTTCTGTGCCGAATCCCCAGTTCTCTATCGGCTTTTCATTGTTGCAGGAATTCTGCTCACCCGCAAAGAATACTTGTGAGCATTCTCAGCTTTATCTTCAAGTGGAATGAGCTGTAAGTTTATGTGTTCGCCTCAATTTAAGTTTTGCTTGTGGGGTAACCCCCAATTATATGAAGGGTGATTGGTAAGCAATAACTTCACCCCTGATTTTCAAAGTGGCAAAATGAATTTCACAAGACCACATCCTAAAATTAATCACGGCACTTTTCGAAACATTTATGACCATCCTGGACTCATCACATCGTTCTTGTATTCAGTTCAGTTCTGCTGCAGAATAAAGAATCGTTTGAAGAAGATAGATGTAGTTTAATACAAAACAATGTCATTTGCTTAGAGCCCAAGTTCGCGCGTTCAATGATTCATTTTTTATAAAAAGTGTTAATAGTTGAGGTCCCAATGCTCTCCCTCCAGGATTTCTCCTGTTACAAATTTGAGAAGAAACTCTGAATGGGACTGCCCTTAGTGCCCTATAAACGTTTGCACTCCTCAATGAACGATAAGAACCGGAAGTTTCGCAGAAAAAAAGTGGGAATGATCGAGAGTGATCGTGGGAATAATCGTGTCAGCCATGTTCCTAGACATTGCTTGACGCGATTGTAATGATGTTTTTGGCATGCTGCCATTGATTCCAAATGGCGCCTGAGTTAATAATGAATTCATTCATATGTTCGATGACTTTTGGTAAGAAGAGTTTGAAGCTTTTACACACGCACCAAGAAAGAAGTGACTAAATATTCAAAAGATCATCATCGTTAGATGCAGGTTTTCCCCAAAATTGTACTGATCAATGTAGACTGTAACTGAATGAATCAAAATTGTACTGATGAAAAAATCTCTGTGGCCTACACTGTCACGAAGTAACTATTCCTGTTCTCCAAACAGATTTGGGAAGAAACTTTTATTTTTATCTAAAAGACAGATCGTTCCGAGTTCAAATTGATAAGGCATTATCGCAACCAACTGATTGCTTGCCGCTTGGTGTTCCTCAGGGTAGTGTCTTAGGCCCCCTTCTTTTCCTCATATACATAAATGATCTGCCTGATGTTATTTGTAATAATATCAGGCTCTATGCTGACGATGTAATCATTTATCGCACTATCAACAACCCTTCAGATGAAGCCTCCTTACAAAATGATCTTAACGCTTTGTCAAATTGGTGTAAAACATGGTACCCTCAAACCAAATCCTTCGAAATCGGTGTGGATTTGCTTTTCCAGAGTCATACTATCGCAAACGTCACCTGTCTATAATCCTTACACCATAGACACTGAAGTGGTTGAGCGGGTTGAAGAGGTCTCATATTTAGGAGTATTGCTCTCCAGCAACCTATCTTGGAGCAATCACGTTAACTCCACGTTTTGTAAAGCAAGTAAATCCCTTGGTTTCATCAGTAGAACCTTAAGAAATGCCTCAAAGGAATCACGGCTCAAAGCCTACAAGAGCTTAATTCTACCCCAACTTGAGTATGCATGTGAAGCATGGGATCCATTCCTGGCTTCCGATATTTCACTGTTGGATAAGATTCAGAGACGAGCTGCACGATTTATTTGTCAGAATTACGCTCGTGATGCAAGCGTCACAGATATGTTGAAAACACTTGATCTCCAAGACCTCTCTTCCCGACGCCTTGAGAGGAGGCTTAAACTCTTCCAGGCCATTATCCATGAACAAATGCGAATTTCTCTACCAACATCGTTTTCTGTTGTTTCATCACCCAGGCGCACTCAACACATTTACCACGTAAACTTCCCTTTCACTGACTTCACAAAGCATCACAACGGTTTTTTCACCCGCACTGCTCGTGAGTGGAATTGCCTGCCACCAACTTCTCCGTTCCTCCGAAAGCCTGCTCAACCACCTCAAATATTGGACTAGTTCATCGATAATTTGTTTTTACCCTTTTTGTTTGGCAGTGCTATGCTTGCTGTTATGCTATGCTTGCTGTTATGTAATGCCATAATTTTTTGTCATTTTCTCGATATTATTCTCTTCTTTCTTTGTAAATAGTTTTTTAATCTGTATGTATCCTCGACAAGTCGACAAACCAGTTCATTTTGTTTGTCGTAAATTTGAAATAAATAAATAAATAGACATATCTTCACATTGTATTTCGGAAAGATATTCAGAAATTAATCGCTGGCATTCTATGTAAATGCTCCTACGAATACTTGCTCTCTCTTTTTGTCTTGTTTTCTTCTCCGTTCCATGTTTGCTTAGCTGACGAGTTTCACTGTTCCAAAACCTTGGACTTTTTTTATCGCACACGAGAAGGAGATGCAAATAACATTTCTGAAGCCAGACTCACACGAAGTGAGGATTGGAAATTAAACATCCAACAACAAAAGTCGCCATAAAGAAGTTCTCCAATGGCACGACTCAAACCTTTATCGTCCACAACCCGACACCCATCACTGAAATTTGTTCCAAGATGGGCTTCATCGTTCGTTATCAACTTCTGAAAAGTGATCACGATGGAAAGCTTGAAGCGAACAACACTTGGAGCGGCACTATTGGGGAACTGATGGTCGGTGACAGTGATTTCATGATAAATGTGGTCATCACAGAAGATCGATATCTTTCCTATCAGTTTGTGGGTTTGGACTGGTACCTCGGGTTTTCGTTTCTCACCCGCAAACAAGGCTATGTTAGTAACTTGATTTCCTTAATCTACACATTTGACCATAATACCTCTGTTGTCCTGTTTTCCTTGTGGCTATTCACCGCAACCATTCTGGGAGTTCTGGACAAGATAGCAATCATCACACAAACAGAGCCGGGTCAAAAATCCGCAAAAGCAATGCCCAATGTTTCAAGCAAGCAAGAAATAGGAATCTGTTGATTGGTCTGCAAAAATTATAAAAATAATAGTTGGCCAAAGCATTCCAAATCTAACAACCACTAAAGTTGGCAGATGTCATCATCGGCACAACCTCATGGCCTGGTGTCTGTTTGGAGTGGTATTCTCTTCAGTTTATAGATAGTTGATCTTCAAATTCTTTGCCGATCCACCAAAGAATAAAGCCGCAGACTCAATGCGAGATCTCTTTGATATGCGCGGCGACTACATGTGGGGAATTAGTTTTATGCGGTCTCAAGTGTTGAAAGACTATTTCACATCGAAAGACACATAGTTGTAGAGCAGCACATATATCAGAACGATGACAAATACCCATTCAGCACCAAAGTCCGACCCTCGTGGCGCAGTGGTAAGCGCGTCGGACTCGTAATCTGAAGATTGCGGGTTCGAATCCCAGCTGGGACACGAGATTTGCCGTGGCACTTGTGTGTGCATCCTCCCTCGGCGAGGCACGGTAAATGAAATTTGCCATGGCACTTGTGTGTGCATCCTCCTTCGGCGAGGCATGGTGAATTCGGTCGGAAAGACAGACTCAAGTGGCCAGTCTGTTAGTCCTTCGGATGGGACTTTAAGAAGGAGGTCCCGTGTGTAGCATCACACTGCGCACGTTAAAGAACACCTAGCTCCAGGTCCAAGACAGAGGCCTGGCAGGTTAAACGAACACAGAAGCCACTTGGTATCACCCGCCGATACTCGACGTCGGTTCCTGCGGGTTGGCTGTGCCATAATACCCGCAGTATCGGCAGTTGTGACTGAGGTCTTGGGACCTGGAGCGGTGGGTGCTGTTGCAATTGCACTCGGGATTATGCCGGTACCTCGCCGGGACCCTTGATTGGGTGCCTGGAGCGGTGGGTGCTGGAGCAGCTACTCTCAGGTGACATCTGACAGTACCTCGCCGGGACCATGGCTGACGACACAACAAAACACAAACGGTCGGACCACTAGCCTCAGGCTATCTGTCCATAAAACCCAAAGAAGAAGAAAGAGTGTATTGCTAGAATCCTAACAAGTGATTTTGCCCGTATTGCACACGAAGTTTTGATAAGCAGAAGAGAGTGATCGTGGGAATAATCGTGTCAGGCATGATCCTATAACATGCTTGACGCGATTGTAATGATGTTTTTGGCATGCTGCCATTGATTCCAAATGGCGCCTGAGTAATGAATTCATATGTTCGATGACTTTTGGTAAGAAGAGTTTGAAGCTTTAATACACGCACCAAGAAAGAAGTGACTAAATATCAAAAGATCATCATCGTTAGATGCAGGTTTTCCCCAAAATTGTACTGATCATTGTAGACGAGATTAGAAGTGGAAATCTCTGTGGCCTACACTGTCACGAAGTAAATATTCCGGTTCTCCAAACAGATTTGGGAAGAAACTTTTATTTTTTGTGTTTAGACATATCTTCACATTGTATTTCGGAAAGATATTCAGAAATTAATCGCTGGCATTCTATGTAAATGCTCCTACGAATACTTGCTCTCTCTTTTTGTCTTGTTTTCTTCTCCGTTCCATGTTTGCTTAGCTGACGAGTTTCACTGTTCCAAAACCTTGGACTTTTTTTATCGCACACGAGAAGGAGATGCAAATAACATTTCTGAAGCCAGACTCACACGAAACCTTTTCGATATACTCGCATCAACGCGCACTTTTTACCTGCAATGTAACAATTAAACCAGCTCTAGTTGAATCGTTACATTGTAGGTAAAAAGTGAACATTCTGCACAAATGGATCTGCTTCATAACCGATGTTTGGAAAATACCTTCCAATATTTAAGGGATGAAAATACCCCTTTGAGTTTTAGTTTGTGACATTCCGTTACGCCAGCACTTGCGCCTTCAGGCTTCCGAATGTCAAAGGAACGATTTGAAACACCATTCACTGCCGTCACTTCCGGCTAGCATTCCCTGGGTGGTGCATTCAGAGCATTTGTATTTGACACATTTTGCAATAAATCTGGCTCCGCATAGCAGAAGTCAAAAAAGACGAAGTAACACATAGTTCATTTCTTCCTTGGCGGCGTCGATGCTGATCACAAAACGAGAAAATATCACGCATTACTTGCATCGTATTTCCTTTTTCACGAACCAGCAACGGAAAAGAGGACAAATGCTTCGCCTTGCACAAGATCTCTTTGCGCCATGAAATAAATTATTGCTCTGCAAAATACAAATGGATTAAGTTACAGTTGTGCTCATTTGCCACCGTTTTTGCCATTTTCAATGTTTTTTGCATACATAGATCATTTCGTCCTGGTAGCATCGATTTTTAACACTCCTTGCAGCCAATTGCTTATTGTACATACATACACCATCCCCGAAGTTCGCGTATCCCGATATAGCTGGTGACAGTTTACATTATTCAACTTTTACGTTGATTGTGCTCTGGCGTCCTCTTCTACATCGTTCTGCCTTGTGGGTGCGTCCATGGCCTCTTGAATATAGAGACATTCAAGAGTCCATTGATGCGTAGGTAGTCTAAGTGTCCACATTCAAGAGTCTATTTCAAGGCCAAGAGTCTTTTCGAGAGTCCATGAGCGACTCTTCCTTGGAATCTTTATCGCGTAACCTGTTTTAGTGCATGATTTCGCATCCTGGCAGCCTATAACGGAGAGCGTGTGTTGCGCATGGATGAAAAGAGAGGGACGTGATCTCGCCTGACAAGGATGAAGAAAAGGATCACTACCTATTGCCGTGTTTTCGCAAGCAAAAGAAGAAATATTTTGCACTTCTGTAGGTGCAATCATCTTTTCATGTAGAACGTATCCGTTGTGTGCACTCTTTCAAATATCTGGGGGTAACATTGTCTAGGACCTTGAACTGAACTGAGAGTATCAGCACCGTCGTCAACAAAGCCCAGGCTGCTTTAGGAGCTATCCGGCGCAATCTGTCTCACACAGAAAAAGGTATCAAGTTAACAGCCTATAAAACCACTGACCTGCCGATTCTCGAATATGGGTGCTGTACCTGGGATCCCTTTCTTGTGAGTCACATTGACGCTCTTGAAAAGGTGCAGAGAAGTGCTGCACGTTTCATCATGAATGACTACCGCTACACATCCAGTGTAACGGCTATGCTTGGTGACCTCGGGCTCTCACCCCTATTTCAAAGAAGGTCGCACAGACGCCTTTACACTTTGAAAAAAATCCAAAAGGGTTCTTTGCTTATTGATCTTCCATGTGAAATACGAGCAAGTCAGTTTAATAGTAGCCGGTCCCATACCAACAAATTTTTGGTTCTGACGATAAAGTTAAACGCTCACATTCATTATTTTTTTCCGAAAACCCTTCGGGAGTGGAATACCCTCCCCGTGGACTCTAAGTTTATTAGAAATTCTCCTGCACTTTAGAGTTCAACATCACTTCTCGATCTCTTGGCATTCCGCATTAATTGTTCATTTTTGCCATGAGCTTTTTCTCTCGCTCTCTTGTGATGTTTTTGAACAGTCGTTTAATTTCCTTGTTTTTTTTCTCTCTTGTGAAATTTAGTGTGATTTTATATCCATATTTGCATTTACATGGCAAATTTACAATTAAAATTACAAATTACAAATTACAACTCTACCGTGTGGGAGACAGTGATCTGTATCTGTCTTCTTGGTGGGAGCTCATACGTGGATTATCTACACTTTTGTTGATGCGTCAGGACTTCAACGTTGATTTGCACGCTCCAAAAATCTTGGGATTGGGTAGCCGACTGGCTTTGTATAATTGCGATATAATGGTTCATTGTAACCTGCATCGATTTTCCTACCTGCCCTTCAATGAGACCAATCATTTGGACTATTTATTTAGTTGCCTGATACACTTAAAATTACTTGGCATGGTGATTCTGCAACGGTGTTTCCCGATTTTGCACACATATTTGCCCTTGGAGCAACAAGAACGGAAGTTCTAAGTTCATTAAAAATTAGTTTCAAAATTACTCTCCATAGAGACAGACACATAGTAGAGATGGATTCTCTAATTAAAATATGCCATTTGGATGGTTAAAACAAGCCAATATGCCAAAACTTGTATTGGTTGCAATTTCTAAAGTACGAGTAGCAACAAGGTCAACATAGGCATCCTCATGAGACCAATGAATTCGGATATTGTCGATCTTGAATGTTGCAATAAAAAGCTACTTCCCGATATAAACGAATCCGGCATGCGGCTTAGGTAAGTTTCATGGAAGGTATGTGGAAACGAAGAAAGGATGGGAATGGGGAGACAGGTTGCGATGCTGAATTACCAACTGTAGGTACTGCCAAATTCGGTAGTGAATAACGAACAAGCCCGTCACTGCATAACAGAGGTCACAAGTGGTTGTCATCCAAAGCTGCCGCAAAAACACGTAAAGGGCGTCACTTTGGCCACAGCAAAAAAGACATCCAAACAGGTTCCGGCATGATGCGCAGAGAGATAGATGTTTATACTCAGAGATTTGGCAGCTTTGTCCTCTTGCTATTTGCGGCAGACTTTACCCCAACGACACCAATGATTCAGGACGCCGCGAGAGAAAGGGAAACACAGTCCTGGTCTTCTTTTTCAGAACTGGTTGCACAGCATCTCGACGAGATCAGATATTCGACAGTTGTAATGACGAACATCTGTGTTGCATGTCCTTTGTTGGCTCTGTTTCTCAGTGCATTCATTAACGATATCCCCGTGGTGGTAAACTTCAATCGCTCGTCGTCGGAAATCCTTTCTGGCAAACTATCAGAAATTGATCTCAACAGTGCTGCATCCTGGAGAGTTTTTCGGAATATGCCGTCTCAAAATGTGATCCATCTTGTAGTCGGCGAAAACACAGTCAATGTTAGTGTTCTTGTTCAGGTCCTGGCCCAAGCGGGTGTTTACAGAAGGGATCATCGAGTCATCCTGGATATAAACCTTCGCTCTTCTCAACAGTTGAGAAGTATAAATGCCGATAGCTTTCAACCATTTAAACACGTGGTGGTTTTGGTAAGACGACAATGCAGTGGTTTAGCAGGTTTAGGGAGGCAGAAAAAATTGGCGGAATCGAATTGCAACTCAACCGACTGGGATGATTGTCAGGCCGGTTTCACTTTGTGGCGACCAGTCAGACGAAAGCGTAACTCTTGGATGTTAACAAATTTGTACCGATGTCAGGCAAACCACTGCCGACGTCCGAGCAGGAATAGACTCCCTTATTCTCAAAGTACGCACAGGTAAACCCTACAGAAGCAAGAGCTCTTCGTCTACCGACAAGTATAAGGGAAAATAACTTCGTAAGCAAAAGTTCCGCTGACGGATTTCTTGGAAATAGGCCTGCCAGAAAATGTAACTGGATCTTCCCTGCGGTAGACCGGAATATTTTTCCCGACGACTTTTTGGACGCAAAAGATCTGCCTCTGAAGGGCGGGTTGGAAATCAAACACCCAACAACAAAAGTCGCCACAAAGAAGTTTACAAATGGTACGACCCAAACAGTTATCGTCCACAACCCGACACCCATCACTGAAATTTGTTCCAAGATGGGCTTCATCGTTCGTTATCAACTTCTCAAAAGTGATCACGATGGCAAGCTTGAAGCGAACAACACTTGGAGCGGCACTATTGGGGAGCTGATGGCTGGTGACATTGATTTCATGATAAATGTGGTCATCACAGAAGATCGATATCTTTCCTATCAGTTTGTGGGTTTGGACTGGTACCTCGGGTTTTCGTTTCTCACCCGCAAGCAAGGCTTCGTCAGTAGCTGGATTTCCTTAATCTACCCATTTGACCATAATACCTGGGCAGTCCTGTTTTCCTTGTGGCTATTCACCGCAACCATTCTGGGAGCTCTGGACAAGATAGCAATCATCACACAACCAGAGGCAGGTCAAAAACCCGCAAAAGCAATGCCCAATGTTTCAAGCAAGCAAGAAACAGGAATAGTTGACTGGTCAGCAAAAATTATAAAAATAATAGTTGGCCAAAGCATTCCAAATCTAACAACCACCAAAATTGGCAGATGTCATCATCGGCACAACCTCATGGCTTGGTGTCTGTTCGGAGTGGTATTCTCTTCAGTTTACAGATCGTTGCTGTTCAAATTCTTCGCAGATCCACCAAAGAAGAAAGCCCCAGACTCATTGCGAGATCTCTTTGATATGCGCAGCGAGTACAAGTGGGGAATTAGTATCATGGGGTCTCAAGTGTTGGTAGACTATTTCACATCGAAAGGTCCAGGTGTTGAGCAACACATATATCAGAACGCTGACAAATACTCATTCAGCTCCAAAGAGTGTATTGCTAGAACCCTAACAGGTGACTTTGCCTGCATTGCACACGAAGGACATCTGGCGACAACTCTTCGTCAAAAGAATGGCAGCAACTGGCGATTGGCTGGAGAGAGATTGATGGGAGCTTGGGCAACGTATATGTTCCAAAAGAACTTCCACTACCATCATGCTTTAAGCAAACTGATTAGCATTTCCCGATCTGCTGGACTACAAGAAAAGTGGAGGACAGAGGATGGCTTCTCGCAACGTCTGTTTTATGTTGAGAGAGAAGTGGGAGTTGCGGGCCGTGACATTGACCAAGATGGAGGAGACCAAAAATCGCTTTCATTTGCCCACATAGTGATAATATTTTTAGTTTGGGTCGCTGGAATAGGTATAGCGATCTTCACTTTCCCGATGGAGCTCCTCATCTTCCATTTTTTAATCGGATGCACTCTAAATCTGAACAGCCATGTGACAGATTCCGCAGAAATCTGGTGGTTCAGCCATGTGTCAGAAGATCCCGCAGAAATCTCGTTGTTCTGCCATGTGTCAGCAGATCCCGCAGAAATCTCGTTGTTCTGCCATGCGCTAAAAGAACCCGCAGAAATCTCGCTGTCCTTTACCAACAGTGGCATAAAAACGCAGCTTTTCCACGATCTGCAACCTATAACCAAGGCTGGCAACGTGGAACGCCGTGGCGACTTGGCAGACCAAATTGAACATTAGGAATTATTTAAATGTGAGAGGGATTTATTTCAATGTGGAACCTTTATCGCAAAGTACTCATATGTTGCATTCCGAAGACATTTTCAGAGGGTGAATCTTTCCAAAGTGCGACTACTTTGTTGACACTTATTTCTCCAAATAATTACAGGGCGATTTGCTTTCGGCAAAGGTCCGAGAATTTGGCAGATGAAAGCCAAAATCAAAGGTACTATCGCAGAACGAACAGGGCGATAATTTTGCAGCATTTTGAGAAAATACTGTACAAATGTATTGAAAGGTCAGGCTTGATTCAGCTGATCAAATCTATGGAATGATCCCTGACTCTGGAGCATCAAAGGAGTTGCATGCGGACGTTCGATTGCGTGAGGATTGTGAACAGACTTTTTTTGATTGATGAAAATGCATATTGAGATTCATTTTTTACAATCGGGATCTGCAGGTGATGGGAAAGGCTGTTATTAAAAAGGCCGAATACTGGTACGTCTTCTGCGGGGTAATCGATACCGGTTTGTGTTTAGTTCGTGTGTTGCTGCGATTGTATTTCGCTCGTAAATGATAATCAACGAAGCTTTGCCCTCAAGCAATCAACGCTTCCGTAATTTCTCTGTTAGGTATGGACAGCGATTATATCTGCATTCAGACAAGATGAAGACTGCTTCCCGAAACCCGGCGGGCGATTCTGCAAAAGCTGGAAGCCCACCTGGAAGACTCAAACCATGAGCACTGCCCAACTGCACTTCAAGGACATTTGCCGTTTCAGGAACCTCGGGAAACCCTTCGGACTATGCCAACTGGCTACAGAAGGTTATTTTGAATGCTAAATTGGAGAATGCATTCTGTCCATCAACAAGGGACTGGGCTGTTTTATTGCAAGCGAAGAATTCAAGAACAATTTTTCACAAACCATGCAGTCCTGCCTTTTATTTTAGTTTTCCAGGTTTTGGTATGAATTTACCAGAAAGGCTCCCAACTTTTACAGAATCGCCGGTGTCGAGAGGCAATTCTTCGTCATGCCTGCACGCACGTATAGGTACAATAACAGCTGTCCTCCGTCAAAACAAAATTTCCGGAGCCTTTATTAGCTTGAGGGTAAGGATTCGGCGAATCTGAAGCAGCCACATTTGTTGGCTAATTGTGAAAAGTAACCAACATTCTGTCGCAAACGAAAAATTCGAAGAAAAATCAACAAACGGTTCGGTCTTCTTTTTTGCCACTGCGTTCCTCTCTCCTTTTCGAGAACTTCAAAGTGGATTCTACCAAAAAGAGGCACCATGGCCAACAAGAATATTCGAATTTGAAGTTGGTACCTACTGACTAGCTCCTATGTCTTCGTATGCCCCTCTTTTTTTTAATTGAACAAGAAGCATAATGTTATTATCACCCTTACTGCTATAAGCGTGAATGGTGTCAGCTTTTTTGGCTTGATTACAAATTGAGGTCGTTCATGGAATTTGAAGGGGCAGAATTTCAGGAACGAATGGATTGTGATGGGCACACACGCTTTATTCAATTAATATTCATTGCATCTGTTCTCGGGATTTTTAAAACACTTTGAATAACACACCTGCACATACCAAAAATTCGTGATGTCAAAATCTCATGAACATATATACGAATACTTCAGCACTATCGTGTGTTTATCTTCATTTAAAAACAAAAAACAAAATATTTTGGTTTTATTTTCTTGTATTGAGGAATACAGCTTCCAAAATATTTCATGCCATTTTTCTTGGTGAAGATCCGAAAATTATTGTTATTTCCTGGTTCATTCGGACAAAAAAGGTTTGCAAAATGAATGGAAACCGAGGCCGAGGAAAGTAAGCGTGGTGAAAAGGGAGTTGGCCTTCAGAAGGGCTCACAAGAGGAAACAGCATGATTGAATTTGATCCATATAGACCTTCTGAAGCTGCATTAGAATGGACGGATTTTTTCCATCGAACTTTCTCAGATAGCCTGTTCAAAACAGATTTGCAGTTACAACAATGGGCAATGGTCAATGATGCTCCAATGTTCTCCTTTGCACATTGTTGCAGCTGACAATCTATTTAGAACAGACGATCCAAAAAAGTCTGATGCAAAAAATCTGCCCATTCTGATTCAGCTTATGACATCAAGTACTCGTAGGCCTATATCCCTATACGGAGTACATCAAAAGTGTTCGAACATATGCAAGAAATTTTAAAGGACTGGTCAACACAGAGGCTATTTATGGAGCCATTCTGAATACCCGGGCCATAGGAGATTTTTGGCAGATTTTTGAAGTACGGGGCAATGTTATTCCCCATTTCGCATGAGCCGCAAAACGCATTACATTTAGGAATGCATTTAACGGCGCTAACTAGATGGGGAATAACATTGCCCCGTGCTTCAAAAGTCTGCCACAAATCTCCTATGGCCCGGGTATTCAGAATAGCTCCGTATAATTTCAACAGAAGTTGGTGCAACGTCACGCCTCACACGAGTGTCATGATGTTTTGCGGCACATGCTTCCAATGATTCTAAATGGCGCTAGAGTTTTTTGCGAACTCAAATGTTCGAAGACTTTTGGTGAGAAGTGCAAATCCGTCATGTTCGACGCATTGGTTTCTTCTCCTGTCAAACGGTGACACACCTATATCTAACTAGGATATCTTTGGTTCTGAAAGTCGATTCTGATAAAAAAAAAAAAAGTAGAGCGAATCGTAACACGATTCGGCACTCCGAAGAATGTATAAAGTCGACAAGTAGATTCACTTCTTGCTTCCTTAATTATTCAGTATCCTGCGCCGAAGAAGAATGTTTCCAAATAACTGTCACCAAAATCCTATAGGTATATGTGCCTTTACGGAATACGTCTATTTCATGTGCGCTTGTTCCTGACAAAGCATGAACATCAGAGCTGGTCCTGGATGCGGACAAAATGCAAAGAAGCTTCCATTGAGAACTCATTTTTGAAATTTTCTGTGAGCTATCCCTGATAGCACACAGATCTCTGATAGCACAGAGATCCCTGATAATTCAGATCTCTGCAAAAACCTTCTGAGCGCAGCAGATCATAAGTGAATGTAACACGTCAACTGTGGTCTCACGTTGCTTTATCCGTATCAATTGTTGAAAGGCTGCTTCTCACAAAGAAAATTTGTGCCCTTTGCATGGAACCTGGAACAATTTGCACCCATTTGTTCCGGTGCCATGCCCTTTGCATAAAGCAAATTTTCGCACAATGAAAAATGTCAAGCATGCTCGCAGGTGCAAAAGGCACGCATACCAGAAGGATGGTGAGATACGCCGTAGGCTTCAAACGACGATTGTTTGACGAAAGAGGCATTCTTGGAAGATTCAGCATATTGACCAGGTTTGCAATAAGGATATTCGTAAGTTCCCCTTCCAAGGCTGCTCTTGCATCCGCAACCCAAATGAAAGGAAAATTACCGAAAGGTCACGATTCGCATTTTGGTAAACTGAAAAATCTGGCTTATTCCCTCGGGACCAGTTGTGCCCTAAACGGTCATAACTTCGGCCCGAGAACGGAAAAAGTGCAATGGTAATGTGATAGGTCCTTGCCATACAAGTAGCTGACTTTCTGAAGGGGAAAACCGGTCAGAGGAATTTTCTACGCTGTTTCCCAAATAAAACTCAGCGGGATGCAGGCTGCTCGAGGAAGAATTCAGAGCACGGGTCATTTGTTTAAGTTGAGAAATGGTCGGAAGGCGTGGCGAAGGTGATTTGGTATACCTTTATTTCTTGCATGAAAACAGCCACACAATTGTCACAAGTCTGGATAAAATTGACATGTTGTTTGTGAGTGTGGTTATTTTTATTTTATTTTTTCCACTGTACATTGATTCCTTCATCCTCCTTTCTAGTCCAAAAGGCGGCGCTGAAAGCAGTCCGCAAGGACCACTGCCATGAAATATGTTAGTGGGCCGTATACGAGTAAGTGTTGAAACACTTTTGACCTTTCTTGGCCCGTGTTAAGCCAAAAGGCCAACTGTAAATCACAAATCTGAAAAAAAAACATATAATACCTATTTGGATGGCGGTGCAGACGCAGAGGGGTGAAAAATTCTGTCCAAAATATGCCCGCGTGAGAAACTGCGAAACAGTCCGCCAGCCATGATACAAGATGATTGATAAAAAATGAACATCATTCGCTTGGACTCTGACGCAATTGAAGAACTGGGAAACATATGCGCATGTTGCAACCAATGAGAATGCCGTTTCATTGAACAATTTTCTGTTTCGGTTGTTTACAAAAAAATTGTTCAAGCTCCCTTTTCTCACCGTTTTCGGGCAAACTTGAGAAAGGCTGAGAAGGGCTCGTCATCTGTGTCTGCTCGGTTGGACAAGGATGGGGAGCACACAACGAATAACAGTTTGAAAAAAGCAAACTTGTTTATCACTTCATTCAAGAGAAGCTTCACCAAAACGCCGGTTATGGCGGTACAAAATGTCAGAAATGTCATGAATGTCAAATGTCATAAATGTCAGAAATATCAGAAATGTCACAAATGTCACAAAATGTCATCGATGTCATTGTCGAAAATGTCATAAATGTCATAAATTTCATAAATGTCACAAATGTCATAAATGTCTAAAAATGTCATAAATGTCAAAAATATCACAAATGTCACAAATGACTTTTCTGGAGACAACGCTCTTGCTTCATCGCAGTCACAGTCGCCCTTGCGGGGTTGCTTTCCGCACGGTATTTGTACTCGCAAGGGGGATGAATGGAATCAAAGTGGTGTGGAAAAAATAAAATAAAGATAACCACACTCATCATCATGTCATTTTGTGCAGACTTCCCCAGTAGCAAAAACGGTGCCAAAGTGGTGCCAAAACGGGTCAAGTCGTTCCGAAATGGTGCCAAACCGTCCCATTACCGTGCCGCAATTTTCGTGCCGTTGTGATCGATTGCGGAACGTTCCGGGACTGGCCCGTCGGAACCAAACGGGAACTGAAAAAATTGCGACTTCCCAAGAACGTTCCCAGATCGTTCTGTCGAATTCAATTTCAAACCATGTGGAAAATGGTGAAATTGAAAGATTTTGGAACGATTCCGGGGTGTCACAATGTTGTGGTTCAAAAAGGAATTTGCTTTCCGTGCTTTGGGCCGCTGTGCAACAGCACATTGGTTGTTGGACCGCAATGTTGAGCGCATTGGCATTCTGTCCAATGTTCGGGAAAAATTGGCTGACGCACAATTCATTCGAATTTGCAGCAGACGAACAATTTTCTGCTCCACGCTCTGCTGCAGGGCAGTCTCCTGGCCTGGCTCTGCTTTGCTGGTTTGTTTGCACTGCACGCTGGTCGGTCGGTGCACTGCACATCCACTCTTTCACACTTCCAAGTTTCAATCGCCCGTTCGTCAGTATTTTTTGCAACGTTCTCTGATTGAGTTCTTGCATTGCAGCAGATTGTAATTTGATTCTGGAGCATCACATGGATGGAAAAAC
>JASGXE010007615.1:0-19023 GCA_030068105.1 Sinentomon sp. SZTP_YWyxl | reverse complement strand
GTACATAGGATTTGAGAAAAGATTTTCGAAGACATTGCAAAAAAGGATTGCTTTCAAGTTATCGTCCGTGACGGGCAGGCCGACCGCAGGTCTGAGAACAGGTGTGGGAGCAGATGATCGTTTGCTACTCAAGTAGGACCAAAATGCTTTGCCGTTATTGTTTACCATTGCGCGTTCAATGTAACAGGAAAAAGTCTCGAATTCAGGTGTTTTATGTCATAGTTGATGGAATCAATTTTATTCTTCATGCGAAATTTTTCTACAGGGGTGATGTGGCCACTATTTAACTGGTACTTCCGCGAAAGTCTGCGCTTGCGGTAGTAAAGCGTACGCAGTGACGAGTTGGCCCAGGGGAACTGAAAGGATGTTCTAACCTTCTTGGAGGGGATCATCGAACTGACCGCGTCCAGCACCCCTTTTATGAAGATCCAAAGCTCGTCAGATCCCGCAGTCTCAGCAAGGCGCGTGAATGTTAACAGTTTGGCTGCCATAAACGAAAAAATGGAATCCCAGTTAGCCCGCCGATATAGTCGAACAGAACGGAATCGAGGGATACGTTTTCGGATTAAACAGGGAATTGAGCAAAGAACTGCTAAGTGGTCACCGAGTCCAGGGAGTGAACTGACCGAGCATTGAGTCTCTAAGTTAGTAAATAAAAGGTCCAAGGTGCTACTGGCGCAGCCAGGTCGATGATAAGTGGGAAAGAGAACTTTCTGTGAAAGGTGAAATGTAAGCGCGAGGTCGACAAGTTGCCTTTCAGCGGGGCGCAGGCGGTGATCAACAACGAAGGGATCTGACCAGCCAATATTCGGACAATTAAAATCGCCAGCAACAATAAAATTACATGTAGTACCAGTCGCAACACTATCGAGGGATGCTTGCAAGACATTGTAAAGTACATTGAAACTATCTGGCAGAATGAATGAATGAATGAATTTACTGTATTTTAGGGGGTTTCCCCTTATCATACAAGGTTAATACATCACAAGAAGTTGCACAAAAGGATTTCATATAAACAAACAGAATTTGAGCGTCAAAAAATCAAGTGTTCGTGAACAACAGAACAATTTAAACAACCACAAACACAGTATATTCTTGCGAATGAGCTACAGAATCTACCGAGCCTCGCTCGTCGACGGGGAAGGCACCAAAAAAGGTGACAACCTGCGCCGAAGAATCGGCACGGATACAGGCGGCTCGAGAAGTTCGGGAGAGAGGGAATTCCAATCATTAATGGATTGTCCAAGAAAGGACGCTTTGCCAAAATCCCTTTTGAAGTAAAGGGGTCTCACTTTTAAGGCGTGGTCCTGCCGTGAAAGGAAAGTTGGAACTTGAATGTGTTTCGTCAGCTCACCCCAGCCCCCTTGTTTCGCAAAGTACCTTGAAAAAACATAAAATGCGCTGGATCTTTCTCCTATCAGCCAGAAGTCCCCAGCCAAGCTTACCGATAATAACAGAAACGCTGCTCAATTTCCTATAATCTCCAAAAACAAAGCGAGCGGCTTGCCGCTGAATACGCTCCAGAGCCATGATATGTTTGGCCAAGTATGGGTCCCAAGCCGTGGACGCATACTCAAGAATA
The DNA here is from genome assembly GCA_030068105.1 of Sinentomon sp. SZTP_YWyxl. Taxonomy (NCBI): domain Eukaryota; kingdom Metazoa; phylum Arthropoda; class Protura; order Sinentomata; family Sinentomidae; genus Sinentomon; species Sinentomon sp. SZTP_YWyxl. Next base: position 17,441 of record JASGXE010007615.1, on the reverse strand, counting down.
GGCCTGACTAAAGACAGATAGGCTTGTTCGCGAATTCTGGAATTGACATAGTTGTGGAGAAGTATATTTTGGTAGAAAGTTCTATTATACGCCTCTGTCTGTTATTTGGCTCACATGACAGCCACCAAGTATAACTTTAACCCTTCGACTTCTCTCAGCCAATTCGCACTTCAGCAAGATAAATATACAGAGCCATTCTGAATACTCGGGCCATAGGAGATTTTTGTTAGACTTTTGAAGCACGGGGCAAAGTTATTCCCCATCTGGTAGGCTCCGTTAAATGCATTCCTTCGTGTAATGTGTTTTGCAGCGCATGAGAAATGGGGTATTACATTGCCCCGTGCATTCAAAAGTCTGAAAAAATCTCCTGTGGCCCGAGTATTCTGAATGGCTCCGTATACGTAAACACAAAAAAAAAATTGGTTCAGACTGAAGTTTCAAAATTTAGAATTCGGAGATCAAAACATTTTTGGTGTTGAATTTGAAATTGATCGAATTTGTCCAAAAGCTATAGAAACTGGAATTTAGACATTTTCCCTGAATTAAATCCACAGTTACGGTACTAGACAGTTAGGTACATGGAATAAGGCGAGATGGCATAGAGGTTGGGACAGAACTGCCATTGCCCTTAAAAATTACGACAAAACTGCAGCACAAAAACATGAAGCAATCCTTAAAAAAGGTTGCTTTTTCATAACACGAACTTGCTGGCACAGGAAAACAAAACTCACTTGCTGGGGTTTGTCGGTACTCTACCAGAAGCCAGGAGTGACCCGTTTACTTCCAGGGTTAAAACTATAGCAGAACGGAGGAAAGGAAAACGCGTCCACTTCGTCGTTTTTCACGAACAGAATCGAGGAAAAACCTCATTTACTTCCTGATGGATTTTACACATACAGAACCTATGAAAAGAAAACCCATCCACATTGTGGTTTTTACTACAGAATGCAGGAAAACCCCCGTTTACATCCTAGGTTTTGCACATAGAGAACCCAGGAAAAGAAAGCCCGCCCACTTCGAGGGTTTGGTGCAAAATAATCCGGAAAAAAGCCCGTTTACTTTCCAGGTTTTGCACAAAGAGAACCCAGATAAATAAAACCCCCCACTGCGAGGGAATTTACAAACAGAATCCAGCAATAAAACCCGTTTACTTCCTGGGTTTTGCATGAACAGAACCCAGAAAGAGAAAACCCGCCCACTTCGAGGGTTTTGTGCAAGCGAATGCAGGAAAAACAACATTCACTGCGCCTCGGTTTTGTACAAGCAGATCCCACAGAAAAACAGAGCCCCAAACTCACAAAAATCTTGCCGAAGCATCCTCCTTCGAAATATCCTCCTGAAAAGGCGATCTTCTCTGTCTCTGATTGTCAACTGGTTGCTCCAACACTCTCTGTTCTTCATCCCTCCTTTCCATGGGGAGGTTCAAGTGAGCGGTCTGTGTCGCATGTGTCACCGGACGAGGGTGGATGCTAATCAAATCGGCAATGGCAGGATCGAGCATTATTTCGCGTTTGTGCGGAGCTTGTCGTTTTGTTCCAACCGGATCTGAAGATATGACCTTTCCCTCCGATGGAAGACCAGCTTTGACGAATCTCTCTTCACTGGCGTCTGCTTCACGAGCAGGTGGCGGTACTGGGTTTTCTCTCCACCCGTAACCTCTACCAAATTCTTCATCACGAGCTATGGGCTTCAATGGCTTCTCTTCACATTTTACTGGATTTGCCTTCCCCCATCGCCCCAAAATTCGTCATCACGTGCCGCTGGCTTCGGGATTTTTTTTATATCCCGGATGTCATCACCAGCTTTTCCTGCACCAATCCAAACGCTGCCGACACCAACCGTCGCTGTTATAACCGCCAAAACAGCCAATACCACCACAGTCTGGAAATCATAAATTAATAGTCATTTTTTCATTTTCGAATTTTTGACTCAATGATTTGTAGGTTTACCAGCATTGAGGACATTTTATGCGTTGTTTTGGCACATGGTAATTTGGAATTTTTGGTCATTTCTTCCACGAAACGCGCAAAAGCCGCAGTCATTTACGAATAAAACCAGATTTGTGCAAATGTCGTCATTTTGGTAATTTCACCATAGACCTCATGGCATTTTGGGTTGCGCTTTCCAATGAGCAAGCTACAAATTTATGCATAGGTATGCGAAATTTGAAATTAAAAATAGAAATTTGAAATTAAAAATAGAAATTTGAAATTAAAAATTGAAATTTGAAATTAAAAATTGAAATTTGAAATTAAATTAAAATCAAATTAAAATGTGGGTATGCGAAATTTGAAAACACTTTCCGGGCATCGTTTTTACAAACCCTGCCGCAACTTCAGATGGCAGCCAGGGAACGTTTTGTGCAAGAATGCTCGATTGGGGCCCTGTTTTCGCAAGAAAGAAAATTTTTTTATCTAAAGTTATATGAACCTGACCTAACCCAGTTCACACTCGGAAAAAATGCTCGTTGGGGGCCCATTCCTGCCATCTAAAGTCGCGGCAGGGTTTGTAAACTGCGGCTTCCGGGCCTTATTGGTGGATACCGAGCAGCAGGTTCACAACAAGAAATAAGGGGACACAGCTAGTAGGTTGACAATAGGCATTGAGTGTGGGGGGTTAGGTCAGGTTTGGTTAGTTTTAATTAAGAAAAAATGAAAAGCAAAACGTACCTAAATCACGTCCCGAAAGTTGGTTACACCAAAATTTTACACCATTTTGTATAGTTTAGGCTACCACAACGTCGAAAAACATGTCCGAATTAATAAATTCTACATAAAGTTTGGTAAGACTTTCTCCCGTTTAGTATTTTGGTCACTCAGCTCCAAGAGGCTAACGAAGAAAATCAAAAACAAAACTGCTCCTTATCATATGCATGCAGAAATTCTCATTTCTGCATTCATTGGTTTTATTGGTTCAAGATGATTGCATTCTTTAATTGAGCCAGGCATTTGGGAAATGCAAAGTGGTCGCTATTGATGTTCAATGGCAAGAAGAAGACAAGGACAAACAGAGCCGAAAAAGACAGCCGTTGTTCAAATCGATAAGCGGTTAACACTACAATTTGGAATTAAAGAGTCTGTCCGGCTGAAGACTGCTTTTTGATGCTTCAAAAGCGTGAAGTGTAGATAGTTGTAAGATTTCCACTCCATTGGGCAACGACAGGTCATGGGAAAAATATGAGCCGCTGCGAGAGAAACTCCAGAAGCAAACAAGCGACAAAGCGAAAAAGGCCAGAGTATAGCAGAAAAGGAGGAGGCCGTGCGCTGGTGGGCTGGTGCAATAATGGCATGCATGTGTGTCGCGGAGGAAAGGGCGTTTTGAATCGCAGACAGCGTTTCAGGAGCAGCAGAAATGAGATTGTGGTGATTTATTTTGGACTTTAAAAACAAAACTGCACGCTTTGAGAGCAGAAGGAGGAGGCCGTGCGCTGGTAGGATGGTGCAATAATGGGATGCATGTGTGTCGCGGAGGAAAGGACGTTTTGAATCGCAGACAGCGTTTCAGGAGCAGCAGAAATGAGATTGTGGTGATTTATTTTGGACTTTAAAAACAAAACTGCACGCTTTTGAGAGCAGACGGAGGAGGCCGTGCGCTGGTGGGCTGGTGCAAAAATGGCATGCATGTGTGTCGCGGAGGAAAGGACGTTTTGAATAGCAGACAGCGTTTCAGGAGCAGCAGAAATGAGATTGTGGTGATTTATTTTGGACTTTAAAAACAAAACTGCACGCTTTTGAGAGCAGAAGGAGGAGGCCGTGCGCTGGTGGGCTGGTGCAATAATGGCATGCATGTGTGTCGCGGAGGAAAGGACGTTTTGAATCGCAGACAGCGTTTCAGGAGCAGCAGAAATGAGATTGCGGTGATTTATTTTGGACTTTAAAAACAAAACTGCACGCTTTTTATAGCAGAAGGAGGAGGCCGTGCGCTGGTGGGCTGTTGCAATAATGGCATGCATGTGTGTCGCGGAGGGAAGGACGTTTTGAATCGCAGACAGCGTTTCAGGAGCAGCAGAAATGAGATTGTTGTGATTTATTTTGGACTTTAAAAACAAAACTGCACGCTTTTTATAGCAGAAGGAGGAAGCCGTGCGCTGGTGGGTTGGTGCAACAATGGCATGCATGTGTGTCGCGGAGGGAAGGACGTTTTGAATCGCATAGACAACGCAAAGGGAGCAGCAGAAATGAGATTGTGGTGATTTATTTCGGACTTTAAAAACAAAACTGCACGCTTTTTATAGCAGAAGGAGGAGGCCGTGCGCTGGTGGGCTGGTGCAATAATGGCATGCATTGTATCGCGGAGGGAAGGACGCGTTTTGAATCGCAGACAGCGCAAAGGGAGCAGCAGAAATGAGATTGTGGTGATTTATTTTGGACTTTAAAAGCGTGCAGAGTTTTGTTCACCTTCAAGGCTCCAATCCATAAAAAAGGTTAACCAATCCTTCATTTTACGGGGAAACCTAACCAAACCTATATCGTTGAGGGGGTGTGCACTAGTTAAAACAGAAACTTACTGCGATGGCCATGATGCCTCGATGCTACCTTGATGCTGCCACTTATAACCTGTAGAGAGCAGAAGCTTGAACGGTGACAAATACTATCTTCACGGCTTGATGACTTACGGCGAGTAGGCTCAAAATTTCGTTCTGCCGTAAATTTGACTGAAGCTAAATCCCACTTGAGCAGTGTTCGCTCAAGCTCATGGTAATTTTCTATCGGAACAATTCCGCGAAATATGGGTCAATTATATGTGCTCCAGAAGAGAAATGTCGGTCCCTTTTTTAAAAATTTGTCAAAACTACGGAAATAGTGCAACATTACCATACCAGTGTGCCTTAAGCACACAGCGGGAAGCGCACTGCATCGCTTTGCGATTTGTTTGAATTCATATATTTTTACTGTTTTCAATGACCTAACACGCACGATCCAAATCGTTTGCCTATATTTTTGAAAGATTGGAAATTTCATCACGAAATGTTAATTTTAAATGCTCTGAAGTGTCGAGGAAAAATTGAAGGGTTTGGAAGATGACAATAAATGAAGGATTCTCATACAGACTGGAGACACTGTCCCAATCTCTCCACTGCCAAAATATAATGAAAAGCGGGACGATTTTTCAAAACATAATTTTCGGTCGATAATCCAAATTCTCTTCATTTTCCCTTGAAACTTGCAATAAATGGTTTACAACATTTAACTGTCATAAACATTATTACGATCGAACCCCAATGCGAGCAGTCTTCGAGCATAAGAGTTCATCATTAACTCAGTCCGCAGCATCCGCGTGTCCGTGTGAAAGCCTTTCTAGAATAATGTCCTATTTTGATTGACAGTTCAATGTCGTGTGATTCCAGGTTTTCTTGAATTGCCAGGTTGATCGCTTTGCTACTTGTTGTGTCGAATATTGGAGGGTGGGGCGAGTTTTATGTACAACAGCCCAATTAATGTTCGTGAAGACAAAATAAAACTGCTAAGTTTCAAAAGGGGTGTTGGAAAATATTCCTCGATGGTCAGGACAATAACTGAATGGAACCAGTTGCCTGAGTCCACTTGTAATCTTCCCCACAGTGTCCCAATCTTTCATAACCGTCTTGCTGAATCTTGTTAATGACCTCTTTTGAAATGTTTGTGTTTTTTTGTTTCTATAATTCTTGAAGTTGCACAAATTTTTTGTGTTCAATATGATGAGGGGTTCGCCCTGAAAATAAACAATTCAATTCCTTAAAAAGTGTGCATTGGTAGAATGCACACTTTTGGGTTGGATCGGTGTTTGAATGAAACAGTGGTCCATTTTATTCATTGCATGACAATTTTGACATGTGGAGTGGCGTAGCCAGCGGGTCACTCAGCAGATTTCAACACAAATAAAACCAAAGAATTCTTGCAACCTTCATTGTAATGTATCGAGAGTGGACCAAATGTCTTCGAACGAAGGAGAAATTTTGAAGGCCGAGCGGAACAAGGGGACATCTAATTTCAATTGGACTTGATGCAACTATATTTTTCTTTATACCTTATAGTGTCATGATGTTTGTAGCACGACGCCATGTGCATGGCCCCTGAATGTGTTGAAAACGTTTATAGGAATGTGCAAACATTACATGAGTTTCTTTTCGTGCACAGATATGAATGTATAAGCACAGCCGTATGTCAATTTTGCTCCAGTTAATCAAACCTCTTGCCGATGTGAACTGTTTCCAGAAACTAAACTGTCATTGCAAGAAACTAAAAAACGTCCCTTTCGCCTGGTCGTTTCGCTTCGTATGCTGAATGTCCCTGATGCCTGCCACAGGCAATTTCAAATCCTTCTTGATTTTTAGTCGGGGCGCCAATTTTGCACCGAAATAAGCCACAAATTTCAGAATATCTTCAGTTTCTGCAGGGACCATCACCCAGACCCCGTCAAAGACTTTGTCCCCGTGGAACCCAAGTGGATCTCCACTCCACTTTGGACGGACGACACCCACACAGGCTCCATCAGGCGGAATTTCACCCCCATCATTTTCAGCGCATTGTAGCATCCACCATAGCATTGACATCAAGCTGGGATGCTATTTCAAATTCAATAATTTGTGACCATTCACACGTCATTTACTGATGCAGGTTTTGCAGGCATTTTTATCGTAATCGCTGATAACGATCAGATTTGACAACCTGACGAATGCGGTCTGAAGCCGTCGCCAGCGAAAACGTTCAGCTCATTTCCAAACCTGCCACACGCAAAGGCAGACGTCGAGTGCCGTTTTCGAGTTCAGTGTGTGGTTTTTAGGTTTTCCTATGGTTTTCTCTGTCTATTCCAACAACAGGATTACAATTGATTGGCTTGTTGATTTGAGCCATTTTCTTTGGGCAAGAACTTGCGCCCTTGGTTAATCTGTTTTGGGCAGAACTTTCGCCCTGAGTTCACTGCAAACACTGCAACTCTTTTTCAAAAACCCCGAAGAATCAACAACTTCTGTCGGGGGTAAGTTTTCGGGTTGGTCCTGACTCGTGTCAGTGACACCATTGTTTTGACTATGCAATTTAGTTATTGCCCCATGGTTCACATTTCAATTTGAGCGAGGGTTTTCGAAGCCGAGCAGTTTAAGAAATCCATTGTGAAATAAGGGAAAATCCACCGGGTGTTTTGATAAGTTTTGAGCGGACGCCATATCTGTTTTGTCGGTGGTTTTCAAAATATTCTTCACTGGATAGTTCATGAGGGATTCTTTTACTGAACATCTCGGCACTGTTACAAAGAATTCTGCCACTTGATTTTTTACCTCATTTTCGAGTAAGTTGCTTTCCGCAGGCAGCCATCACTTGGAGAACTTTGCCGGAACGGCGTTTTTGATTCACGTTTCAGTGAGTGCTAAAAATACCATAACAAATTTCCGTTGTCCACCTTTTCATGCAATTTGACGGCAAAACTACAAGGGTGTTTCCAAACCCCCTTCTTTCTAATTTCAGTTGTTATTTTGGGGACTGACAACTGTCCTTTTCTTGCCAATCACTGTCACCGGTTGGTGTTTAAGAATCAGCCTGCACCATCAGAAAGACAACCTTGTCAAAAGCCTCAACACTTGTCAAGTTCTCAGGGAGAAATCTTTGAGCAGCATTGGAGCACCTTCAAAAGTTTAGTTAGCAGCCTTTTACGCATCCTTGCAAGTATTTGCACTAAACACAATCATCGGACATTGAACAAAATGTATCCGAGAGACTTTTGTCCGTCCACACACTGTGCCAAATCACTCAAGTGCCACAGGTGTTCATTTTAGTGTGTTTTTCATCAGTGTGTTTGTCGTCTCATTTGTTTCGCTTCCTTTTTCTCGTTTGAGTTTTATTCATTTCTATATTGGTCTCATTATTTCTGTCACTTGTTTCATTTTCCATTTTTCTCACTCCTTTTACCATTGTTTGCCACGGGTTTCGTCCAATATAGGCTCCTTGCTCAAAAACCTTTGTTGAGAGTTTCAGTTTGAGAGGTCTACACGAGACCTCTTTAAAAACGCTATTGCATGCACTAACTTGAAGAACTGGATCGGCTCACAAAGCAAGAAAATGCACCCAAATGAACCCAAAGGTTGAAATTTCTTATCAGCTTTTCGCAGGGACTCCGCCACCTCAGGCCCCCTCTGAGGCTCCATTGGAACCCATCGGGCCGCGTATTTGATTAATCTACACGAATCGGGCACTTTTCCATGATTAATCTACACGAATCGGGCACTTTTCCATCTAACCGCATGTAAAAGTTCCGAGCCACAAAAAGGCAAGAAAACACTCTGAGCAGAGAAAATGGGTCAGGTAAGGCTTGGATAGGTAAGGCTAGGTTAGGGTAGGTTAGGTTGGTTTGGTTAGGTTGGGTTTGCTTTATTTTGCTTTTTGTCCAAGCGCCAAATCGGGACATTGCCGGATTCGTATAGATCAATAAAATACACGGGACCGCCTCCGGTCCAGTTGCTGGGGTGCTCTGCCCCTTAGACACCCCAACTGGGCTGCTCTCAGATCCCACACTGAGAAATGCCACCCTGCGAAAATCCGTCCTGCCTCAGTAAGTCTCGAAAAAAGCTGCTTTGACCTCATCCCCCAATGGAGAGGTATGATCGGCGCCCACACAGGATCCATGATCCTCGCAGAAAATTTCAATCGAAAAAAAGACTTTAAACCTACTATTTATGCCAATTTCTGGTATTTTTCTCGCTGCCCAAAAGTTTGATCCAGGTCCATTTGTCGTGCGTGTTATTTGGCAGCTGCATTTTATACTTCATTCTGCTCGTTGTCTTGCATCTGGATTTCATGCTTGCGTCGGTTCTTTTTTTTTTGTAGGTGTCCAAAAGGCAGATTCGTTCGTTGCCCTTGTTGTTATGCAACGACGAATATTCGAATATGTGTTTCATTCTACTATTTTTCTTTTTCTTCACTATGCGAAGAAAAGTTCGGTCCATTAGTTGCCGTTGCTTTTTTCCAACTGCATTTTATGCTTCTTGCCGGCTCTTATTTCCCGCTGTCCAGCAGTCCGGCATTTCGTTGTCCTTATTGTTTTACCGTGCTTCGATCTGCTGCTTTTCTCGCCATTCAGAAGTTGGGTCCTTTCTTCGCCCATGCTGTATGTTACACTTCTTGCCGCTCTTTTTCTCGATATCCAGAAGCTCGGTCATTTCGTTGTCCTTATTGTTTTGCAACTGTATTTCGTGCTTCGCTCTCTGCTCCTTTTCTCGCCACTCAGAAGTTGGGTCCTTTCTTCGCCCATGCTGTATGTTGCACTTCTTGCCGCTCTTTTTTCTCGCTGTCCAGCAGTCCGGCATTTCGTTGTCTTTATTGTTTTGCAACTGTTTTTTCGTGCTTCGCTCTCTGCTCCTTTTCTCGCCACTCAGAAGTTGGGTCCTTTCTTCGCCCATGCTGTATGTTACACTTCTGGCCGCTCTTTTTCGGTGCACGTTTTCATGCTTCTTTCTGCACTTTTTATCGCTGCTCAGAAGTTAAGTTAATTCGATGTTCTTGTTATTTTGCAACTATGTTTCATGCTTTCCCGTCCTTTTCGTTCTGACCAGACTTGTTTTCCCGCACTATTAGCCTTCTTTTTACAACTGTTTTTCAATCCTCAATCTGATATTTTTCCACATTATACGCTTCAGTGATTTACTAGGTAATTATTCGTTTGGGAAATGTTAAGGTTTTGTTTCACTATGTTCCTATACGAATAAAAATAATTTGTGACAGGATTTGCTCCGATCGATCCCCCATTTCCCAGATATGGAGCCACGGATATTTTTCCACATTATACGCTTCAGTGATTTACTAGGTAATTATTCGTATTTGGGAAATGTTAAGTTTTTGTTTCACTATGTTCCTATACGAATAAAAATAATTTGTGACAGGATTTGCTCCGATCGATCCCCCATTTCCCAGATATGGAGCCACGGATATTTTTCCACATTATACGCTTCAGTGATTTACTAGGTAATTATTCGTATTTGGGAAATGTTAAGGTTTTGTTTCACTATGTTCCTATACGAATAAAAATAATTTGTGACAGGATTTGCTCCGATCGATCCCCCATTTCCCAGATATGGAGCCACGGATATTTTTCCACATTATACGCTTCAGTGATTTACTAGGTAATTATTCGTATTTGGGAAATGTTAAGGTTTTGTTTCACTATATGTTCCTATACGAATAAAAATAATTTGTGACAGGATTTGCTCCGATCGATCCCCCATTTCCCAGATATGGAGCCACGGATATTTTTCCACATTATACGCTTCAGTGATTTAGTAGGTAATTATTCGTATTTGGGAAATGTTAAGGTTTTGTTTCACTATGTTCCTATACGAATAAAAATAATTTGTGACAGGATTTGCTCCGATCGATCCCCCATTTCCCAGATATGGAGCCACGGATATTTTTCCACATTATACGCTTCAGTGATTTACTAGGTAATTATTCGTATTTGGGAAATGTTAAGGTTTTGTTTCACTATATGTTCCTATACGAATAAAAATAATTTGTGACAGGATTTGCTCCGATCGATCCCCCATTTCCCAGATATGGAGCCACGGATATTTTTCCACATTATACGCTTCAGTGATTTAGTAGGTAATTATTCGTATTTGGGAAATGTTAAGGTTTTGTTTCACTATGTTCCTATACGAATAAAAATAATTTGTGACAGGATTTGCTCCGATCGATCCCCCATTTCCCAGATATGGAGCCACGGATATTTTTCCACATTATACGCTTCAGTGATTTACTAGGTAATTATTCGTATTTGGGAAATGTTAAGGTTTTGTTTCACTATATGTTCCTATACGAATAAAAATAATTTGTGACAGGATTTGCTCCGATCGATCCCCCATTTCCCAGATATGGAGCCACGGATATTTTTCCACATTATACGCTTCAGTGATTTAGTAGGTAATTATTCGTATTTGGGAAATGTTAAGGTTTTGTTTCACTATGTTCCTATACGAATAAAAATAATTTGTGACAGGATTTGCTCCGATCGATCCCCCATTTCCCAGATATGGAGCCACGGATATTTTTCCACATTATACGCTTCAGTGATTTAGTAGGTAATTATTCGTATTTGGGAAATGTTAAGGTTTTGTTTCACTATATGTTCCTATACGAATAAAAATAATTTGTGACAGGATTTGCTCCGATCGATCCCCCATTTCCCAGATATGGAGCCACGGATATTTTTCCACATTATACGCTTCAGTGATTTAGTAGGTAATTATTCGTATTTGGGAAATGTTAAGGTTTTGTTTCACTATGTTCCTATACGAATAAAAATAATTTGTGACAGGATTTGCTCCGATCGATCCCCCATTTCCCAGATGTGGAGCCACGGATATTTTTCCACATTATACGCTTCAGTGATTTAGTAGGTAATTATTCGTATTTGGGAAATGTTAAGGTTTTGTTTCACTATGTTCCTATACGAATAAAAATAATTTGTGACAGGATTTGCTCCGATCGATCCCCCATTTCCCAGATATGGAGCCACGGATATTTTTCCACATTATACGCTTCAGTGATTTAGTAGGTAATTATTCGTATTTGGGAAATGTTAAGGTTTTGTTTCACTATGTTCCTATACGAATAAAAATAATTTGTGACAGGATTTGCTCCGATCGATCCCCCATTTCCCAGATATGGAGCTACGGATATTTTTCCACATTATACGCTTCAGTGATTTACTAGGTAATTATTCGTATTTGGGAAATGTTAAGGTTTTGTTTCACTATATGTTCCTATACGAATAAAAATAATTTGTGACAGGATTTGCTCCGATCGATCCCCCATTTCCCAGATATGGAGCCACGGAATACCCACAATGATCTTTTTGAGGATAGGTCTGCACTTGGTTGCACATGACAGCAGGCAAATTTCCCGGTTTTGCGCATGGAGCCTTCAGGAAAAACCGGGAAACATTCATTTGATGCAGTTTGCGCTTTTCCTTGCAATGCATTCAAGCACCATTGAAGTGATTAAAAACATGCTTGTGATCAATGCCCCATTGGTGGTGACACTGGGGTTAAACTTCAAATTCAGGAGTTTCTGAATTTTTTCTGTAAATTTTTTCCAAAAAAAATTCTGTAAAATATCATATTTTGCGTGAAATGTTTTTCAGCTCGGGTGTCAAAACTCACCCTACCTCAATCACCCTGATTGTGATAAAAAAAAATGCCAGCTATCAGTTAATTTTTCAAGATAATAGCAAAAACCTAACAACAATCCAACATGCAGTTTGTTGGTTCTATCCAACTTACCAACCCGCGAAATTCTCAACTGCTCCCATTGTTGATATGGTAACATCCCTACAGCTCATCCGACTTGAAGATATGCGCGAGCTGAGAATGCTTCACACTTTTCCATTTAAATGCACAGAAAAACTTTAATTTCTATGCCGAGAATGAAGTTTTCGACCGAGTTTTCATTGTTGAAAGAATTCTGAATTCACTCTGAGCACACTTGGGACCATTCTTAGCTCATATCTTCAAGTTGAATGAGGAGTAGCCCGAATGGAAAATTGTTAAACCTGACAGTCACGGAACTGAAGGAGATTTAAGTCACGGTGTTGTCATAATCTTTGACTCACGAGTACAATGTAAATGCACTATTGGCTCGTGCCATGTCGTTTTCCTCGTAAAACCTTGCATTTTTACATCCGATAACAGAAAACATATATTTAACCATCAAACAGTAAAAGAAAGGGATATTACAAAGATGGTTAACAATCTACAGTGATCCAGTAGGCAGTATTTGTTTGTTCTAACAACCTTATCTAACCGTGAACTGCAGCAAATGCGGTTCCCACTATCGGCTGATCCCTTGCCCAGATGGAAAATGGAAGAAATCTGACGGTATCCGCCCTATTTTAACTTTAATACTGCGCAAGCCGATAAACGGTTGGCGGGAGCATTCCCCATTGCCCAACACACTGAACTTCAACTCAATGGGCAATTTAGCAGACATGGACTCGCCTATTTTAACTTTAATACTGCGCAAGCCGCTAAACGGTTGGCGGGAGCATTCCCCATTGCCCTCACACTCAGCTTCAACTTAATGGGCAATTTAGCAGACACGGACTCGCCTATTTTAACTTCAATACTGCGCAAGCCGATAAACGGTTGGCGGGAGCATTCCCCATTGCCATCACACTCAGCTTCAACTTAATGGGCAATTTAGCAGACACGGACTCGCCTATTTTAACTTCAATACTGCGCAAGCCGATAAACGGTTGGCGGGAGCATTCCCCATTGCCCAACACACTCAACTTCAACTCAATAGGCAATTTAGCAGACACGGACTCGCCTATTTTAACTTTAATACTGCGCAAGCCGATAAACTGTTGGCGGGAGCATTCCCCATTGCCATCACACTCAGCTTCAACTTAATGGGCAATTTAGCAGACACGGACTCGCCTATTTTAACTTCAATACTGCGCAAGCCGATAAACGGTTGGCGGGAGCATTCCCCATTGCCCAACACACTCAACTTCAACTCAATGGGCAATTTAGCAGACACGGACTCGCCTATTTTAACTTTAATACTGCGCAAGCCGATAAACGGTTGGCGGGAGCATTCCCCATTGCCATCACACTTATTGTAGCTTCAACTTAATGGGCAATTTAGCAGACACGGACTCGCCTATTTTTACTTCAATACTGCGCAAGCCGATAAACGGTTGGCGGGAGCATTCCCCATTGCCCAACACACTCAACTTCAACTCAATGGGCAATTTAGTAGACACGGACTCGCCTATTTTAACTTCAATACTGCGCAAGCCGATAAACGGTTGGCGGGAGCATTCCCCATTGCCCTCACACTCAGCTTCAACTTAATGGGCAATTTAGCAGACACGGACTCGCCTATTTTAACTTCAATGCTGCGCAAGCCGATAAACGGTTGGCGGGAGCATTCCCCATTGCCCAACACACTGAACTTCAACTCAATGGGCAATTAAGTAGACACGGACTCGCCTGTTTTAACTTCAATACTGCGCAAGCCGATAAACGGTTGGCGGTGCCCTCACACTTAGCTTCAACTCAATGGGCAATTTAGCAGACACAGACTCGCCTTTTTAATTAACTGCAATACTGCGCAAGCCGATAAACGGTTGGAGGGAGCATTCCCCATTGCCCTCACACCCAGTTTCAACTCAATGGGCAATTTAGCAGACACGGACTCATCTTTCAATGCAACAATGGAAAAGGAACATGGCATCACGTATTCAGGGTTGTTTCCACACTCTAGAAGGATGCACCCCTTTATGGGGGGAGCATCCCATAGAAGTTTTAACGTACACCCCTTAGGAATTTTCTAATATCCCATCAGATGTAATGAATACTGTTGCTTTTCTCACGTGCACATTGCGACAAGCACCCGCAGGAATCCAAAGTTGGCAAAACTACTGCATATATATGCATAGAAATGAAATGATTGAGGTTTTCGCTATTGACTTCTCGAAGGCCTTTGATGTGATCAGTCACACACTCTCACTGAGAAAATTAGGACTTCTAGGGTTGGATACTGACACTGTCAGATAGGCGGTAGTGTATCTCTTTGACCGTTTTCAGTACGTTGGGATTGATGAGGAGTTATCGTACGTCCTCGTATAGTCACCTCTGGGGTACATCAGGATAACATCCTGGGACCCCTGTTGTTCATAATTTTAATATTGACGACATTGTTCAAGGAATCAGCTACGAATACGGATGTTTGCCGACGCGTGCATAATTTTTTGGGAATTCGCAACCCAGGAGACTGTGAGTTGCTACAGAAGGGTTTAACTCACATCCAAAAAAGAATGGTGCGTTAAAGATCGGTCTTGGTTGAGAAATTCAATTTTATTAGATTCTCAACCAAGAAATATTGCGTTGCATATAATGCTGTTCACAATGATTCTATATTTAGCTCCCACTGAAAGAACGTACTTATTTAGAGTGAAGCAGTCTATACAACCAAACGTGATTTGTGTCCCGCGTTAGCATCAGCACTTCGAAAGCAAACGGCAATGTAATTCGTGAAATCGAATTACAAAATGTGCGGTTGAGTGCAGAGTTCTTTCTTCAATAATTGGTGTGACGAAATTGATGTTAACAAGTGCATAGTCACATGTACAGTGGCGGTGGAAATTATGTACCAACCACATGCGTTTTTTCCATTTAACAGTTGCCTCCGAAACTTTTTTTCTTTTTATTCTCATGCAGGCGGTAGAAATTAAAGCGCCAGAATTCAACAAAGCGTTCTAGAGGCATCAGACTTTGACTTTGCTTATGAAAAGGATCTTTAATTTCTGCAGCATAGAGTTTTTGCCGAAATCTGAACTGTCGCAATTGTTCAGATGAATGAGTAGATTAATTCCGCCGTTGCTATACAGTAGAAAAGAACGTAAAAACGTGTTTGTTTGTTCCCAGTACCAGATTTTTTATTTTGAACTGTTAAATCTAAAAGGGCTTTGAAAGGATTAAAGACCATTAACAATTGAAAAGAATCAAGTGATCAAAAACAAAAAGACAGTGACTGACCAAAAGCAGTTGATCGAAATACAATATGTGAACCTGCCGTAGTACCCGTAAGTGCGTGAATAAAAATCATTACAGCCGCTGCTAATGTTTACAAAATATCCGTTAAACCAATTTCTTCTGTCGGGTTGCTTCCAATTTACTTTCCAAACATTCCTCCTCCGAGGCCACCTCCGTATCCGTAACCGCCGCCGCCGCCAAATAATGGGAAGCTGAAACAATTCAATAGGAAAAATTTTGTGGACAATTGTATTTCACTACAGCTTATTCTGCTTAAAGTTAAAAACTGAGAATGTTCTAAGCATGCTT
The DNA here is from genome assembly GCA_030068105.1 of Sinentomon sp. SZTP_YWyxl. Lineage (NCBI taxonomy): Eukaryota > Metazoa > Arthropoda > Protura > Sinentomata > Sinentomidae > Sinentomon > Sinentomon sp. SZTP_YWyxl. The sequence continues at coordinate 1,627 of JASGXE010007615.1, read as the reverse complement.
GGTGGGAAACCAGAATGCTCCAAGCAATGAAAAACAGGTCGAAGACAGTTCGGAATGCGTTTGCATCACTCTATATTCCAGTTGAAGATGCAAACTGAGAATGCTCTCAAGCATGCTCAGAGGGAAACCAGAATTCTTCCAAAATGAAAAGCAGGTCGAGGACCGTTCGGAATGCGTTTGCATCACTCTATATTCCAGTTGAAGATACAAACGGAGAATGCTCTCAAGCATGCTCAGAAGGAAACCAGAATTGTTCCCACAACGAAAAACAGGTCGAAAACAAGTCGAAATGCTTTCGAATTTCTCCTCTCTTCACTTGAATATCAAACTGAGAATGCTGCCAAGCATGCTCAGAGAGGAACCAGAATTTTTCCCACAATGAAAATCCGGCCGTTTACTTTTCACTCAACATAGAAATCGAATTTTCCTGAACGTTTCATGAACAAATGTCTAGCATTCTCAGTTTGCATCTTTATCTGGACTAAAGTTTTGTACATCGGTTTTCCAATCAACAAGTTCCCTACAGGTACGTATGCCTAAACAAGTGTCCACTGCAAGCGTCCCAAACAAATATGCCAAAAATGATTGAATATCATCTTCTTGATACCCTTTGAATGGAATTTATTAAGTGAATAATTGTGATTCCATACCCCATTTCACAGCTATTTTATGGATCCTCAAGATTCCAAATGTGGGCCCAAATGTATGGGAGATGGTGCTTTCAATATCGTCTAACTCAAACAGAACCCGCTTTTTGTGTGGTCCATAAACTAAGGGAAGAAAAATACTCCTGTGACCCGACCACGCATATTTGAACATGGTCGCCAACAATCCACAAAATGTTCCCTTTTGTACATGTATAAAAAGGTCGTTGTACAGATGTTATTTTTGCACACAGATTCTCACAACAATCAGAGCCAGCTTTGCCAGAAAACGTTTTCTTTGGTTTGCAAGTATGCATGAATTGCAATTCCCTAGGTTCCACTCATGACTTTTGTCTCCAAATACTGAGATGGCAAACGTCAATTAAAACTGGTTATCCAATTTAATTTAAAAGATCACACGATTGAAATGTTTAGGGGATTCAACGATTTTTCAACATTACCAGGTTCAAAATTAAAAAAAGTTAAAAAAAGTTAAATGAAAGTTTCAACGATCTGGGAGATTACCGGGTTCAAAGATTTTTATTTTGAAAATATGACGGTCAGAGTTGCACACTCTCAGCCGACTTCAAAAAAATTGACCCGCAACCATTGCTCGAACCGTGACCCTCAACGTCAGAAACCAACGACATTGTCACAGAGCAGTGCAGACTTGATCGGAATATACAAACACAATCTCTGGAAATGAAACAAATGCTTTCCATAAGCAACGAGCCACGAGCTGTTTGTCCCAGCCATGCACAAGTCACCGCAGAAGTCATTGTGAGGCCAAGATGTTGACACAATTCTCAGCATTATTTTGACATGGCCACAACAAAGGCATCATTCAGTTTGACGTGAACAGAGACCTTGGAATTAAATTGCCAGCCGAACTCCCTTCTCAATTATGTGGAACTTGTTATCAGTTTCTTATAGCATTTTGCAATTTTATTTCAGGGAGGTTCAGAGTATTTTCAGTCTGTTCG
>JASGXE010007614.1:0-18629 GCA_030068105.1 Sinentomon sp. SZTP_YWyxl | reverse complement strand
TTAAATTGAATTTGAAGTAAAAGGAATTAAAGTGAAAGGGAAAGGAAAAAAAAACTCTCTTACCGACAGATTTTAGTCAAAACGGCCCGATGGACTAACTTTTAGTTCACGGGATTTTAAGTGAGCCAATTTAATAAGGTCCCAGATCAGTATTCTCATTCAACCAACTGTTTCCCTGCGCGAAGTTGAAGAAACAGAGCACCTGCCACCTGCTGTAAATTTCCCTTCAGCTGAAAATCTTCAAGTTGCAGTGCAGACCGGCAGAAAAAAAAAATACAAAATAGAAGTAAAACAATTTTAAAACGTGGAAAATAAAAAAATAAAAATGCATAAAACTTACAAAAATAGACAGTTTTTTAATGTTCGAATTAGGATAAGAATGTGTAGGATTGATTAAGTGAAATAGCTTTATTTGACCAAAAGTGAAAAAAAATAAAAATGAATTAAAAAATGGTGTAAACGCAAAATTAAAAAGTGGGTAATCAAAATTGAAAAGAAAGCCAAATAAAATTTGAAAGTTAACCAAAATTGCCATGTATTTGGTTGATTGATGAACACAAAATTAAAGGTGATGATAATAAAATTAAAATAAAACAAAAGAAACAAAAAACAAAAACAAAAATCAAAACAAAAATAAAAAATAAAAAAATAAGTCGGCACGCGCTTACCCCCAGACTGCAGAACTTGCCAATCTGTTTTATCAGTCGCTATCCCTGGCAAGCTGGAAGTCATGGTGCCGACGGGGGCTGGGATTGGGACCCCAGCTGCAGAAAGTGCTGTGGTTTTGGATGCAACTTTGTAAATACAGCCAAAACCATATGCGGAAATTGCGAAATTCCAACTTCCGCATTGAAGTAGATTATAATTTATTTTGATACCTACCTGTCTGTCCGAAGTTGATAACACTGCGATTTCCTTTAAGGGAAATGGTATTCAGAGAAAAGCAGAAACAAAAAAGCACGCTCTTACCACCAGATTTTTGGTGAATTACATGTACATCCAATTGCTTCTTAACATCATAAATGTGAAATCATGTCCACACGGATAGATATTTTGGAACGTGTAACGGTATGTATCTATTCGTATACTGAGGTGATACGAAGCATACGTAGCAATATGAAGGCCAGAATTTCCAAAAGAACGTCTCAACATTTGCTTAAAATTGGTGCCTCTCCACCCCAACGAACCTCATAGTTTTCGTATTTGCTTGGTTCATATCTTTTTACTCTCTCCACTCCGCCTCCCTGTGCTCTCGTTCCCCTGCTCTTCTTTCTGCAAGACCTTCCCAACCAAGCCCGTCCACCTTCCAAATCCTCCCAAGGTCCACCTTCCCATATTTAAGTGCCCGATAGCACTGTCTTACCCTATTTAGCGTCATTTCTATCGCCACAACCACAATAAATATCCGAATTTCGATTTCTTGCGAATGGGCAGCTATATCGCAGTCTACAAATTTCTCATCATCCCTCCCAAGGAAGGGATTGGCCGAACCTCCTCATCAACCCATCTTTAGGTAGGTATGAAAATCCAACCTTGCGAAAATTCCGTGATGAAAATTCATGGCCAGAGTAAAAAAAACTGCAATTCAGCAAACAGCAGTTTGTGGTGAAAACTACCTACCCTGACTTGCATGGGAGAGCCATCTGTTTGACTCTTTCCGAGGAAGTTAAAAATGGTATAATTTGAAGCTTTATTCTGAGAAACGCCTTTAATTTACTCAGAGGATTCTGCTAGAAGCATTGCGCATTTAATATCTTTCTTCAGTTTTTGCGTATTTGGCTGTATTTGGGTGTATTCCGTGTATTTGACTGTATTTAGCTGTACCTACTTGGGTGTATTTGCGTTTTTAAGGGACCCAAAGGGATCGCATGTAAAAACCATGACTGCCAACATTTTTCGAGACTGTAGGAGAGACAGAGAAAAGAAAACCCCCCCTACCCTTGTAGGGAGTGGATTTTTTGGAAAATGTTTAAATATTAGATAATTTTCCATCTCTTTTCGTATTTACTCAGCGACAGTTCACTCATTTTTGCAGGAAAATTCACACATGGGATTTTCGCACCAACCGGAAGGCTATTTGATCAGAAACTTGGCTGGAAGAGTTGACGATACAGCGATCACCGCGGCTAAACTGCAAAGTTTTCGCTCCAAAATGGCAACAATGAAGAACTTCTTTTGGATCCAAAATTGGATCCAGCATAGAAATGAAAGTGCAATGTTGCCTTCGAAATTGACGTCTATTCGTCTTCACTGTTCCATTGTAGTGTTATGGTCGCAGTTTGGGTGCTCCCGTTCATTCAAAGATAACCATATTTTGCATCAGGACGCAGTGCATTTTTGTTTCTTTGACTTCTTCCACCATGACTCCTTCGATGATTGGCTAACGAACCAGACAAAAGGGGTTTGCGGTGAGAGAATTTTGGAGAAATCTCTTCTTTTTTTTTTTGAAAACTGACGTCGTGCTTTCGACTAGCTCTTATAAATTAAGAGAATCGCGATGTCATGCGATTATCTACATCTGATATCCGACTGTTGCCAGATGGAAATCCTCAGGCAGCGCTTTGTTTTTGACATTTTACACGCAGTTACCTTGTTTTGCGAACATTATCTGAAAAAGTCAGCAGTGAGAATTGCAGATTTCAGCTGTCGCTTGTTAACAAAAATTCCAATTTGTCATTATCCTGAAAGATTTGAGATTTTTCTGCGAAAAATCCCTGACATTCGCCGTTTTTCGGATATTTCTTGAATTTTCCAGAAAATAAAACATTGAGAAAGATGAACAGATGTCGGAATCATCGGTCTTTCGAAATAGTCATGAACGATTAAAATGAATTTCTCGGAAGTTATCTCCTTAACCGTGAGTTCATTTTTGGTTGCAGCCTTCGCAAGTCTTCATAGAAACAATTTGACGAAAACACGAAATCGCATACGAAATTGTTTATTTTGTTTATTTTTTTCATCATTTTATTCATTTCATTTTATTTTATTTCTTGATTTATTTTAATTTCATTTTAATTTTTTAAATTCATGAACGAATTTGTTTTTTTTTCGACTTTTATTCTATGCGTATTTTATACATTATTTATTTATTTCATTTTTTTATTTGTTGATTTGTCACAAATGTTTTCTTAGATTAATTATTGTTCGTTTTTCAATTATTCAAAACGCATTTTTCTTGAGTTGCAAATGCGCAGTCCGCCCACCTTTCCACTGCGTTCCATCCACCCAAAACCCGTTCTTTGATCTTCAACCAATTCAACCACAATCGAAAGCTATTTCCCCTATGCGGTCGACCCCTTCACCGCCTGACAGACAGATCAATGCTGGATTGCGTAAATTTGCAAGAGAAGCAGGACGTGCAATGTGTCATGCCGGCGGAATTATTTCTGCGGCTTACATAAGATTAAAAGGAAAGAAAAAGGTTTCGCAAGCAACAGTTTTTGGGAAAAACACATTGATGAGTAAGTTCATTAATTCCGCCGCTACTGTACAGGTGACAAGAGGGACACGTCCGGTGGTCTTGACATGCACATAGCCACAGGCTTTTCAGACTGATTTTGTTTTTCTTTCTTGTTTTGAAGATGACATGCTGGCCCAAAACGTGAGAGAAAAGGGCCAACAGGAGATAAGGCCGCGCCTGCTTTGTCGATCTCCTATTCTACGATCATACCGATGTATTCGTATGTTGGCAACATCTACTCAAAATTTAAAAAAAAATTAAACATTGTTGCGCTTTTTCCTGACTGTACCCAGTAGGTACCCTCCTCTCTCCGTGACCTGCTGTTCACCTTCTCTATCCCCCAAGTAAACCTGTCCAGCACTGATTTTATTTTCTCGTTGCGGACCTTCAAAATCGTCCCTTTTGGTTTGAGACTCGACTTCGCAAACACTCCTTTTGTTTGCGATACGTTTTGCGTTTTCATCTGTTTCTTTCCTTGTACGAGTATTTTGGAAACGTTTTGACAGAGATAGCGTGTCGGCTCGGCTTTCCCAGGCTCCGCCTCCGTGGATTCCTTTCTCTGCTTCGCTTCAGGGTCTCAATGTGGTCTCATGATTTGACAACACGGTTCTCATGAAACTTTCGAAATTTTTTATTTTTCGCATTTTCGATCGACCGCATTTTTAGTCCCCCCAAAATACATTGCATCGCGGTTTCTTCGCTAATACTTACTTGCATTGCTTTTCCACCTCCACAGTCGGTAATGGCAGCAGGTGCGATTATGATGTCTTTCTGGTTAAGCCTTTGTGGGCACTTCCTTAAAAATATCCTGGCTTTTAGGCCTGATGGGGAGAGTAATTCCGCCATCTTCTGACTAAACTGACGGAGGTTGATGAGTGTAAGAATTTCATCCAATTTATTCAGCCTGTATGCCCAACCCAGCCAAAACAAAAGACGCGACGAAGGTCGATAAAATGCTCCGGTGCCACCGCAAAAATGAGGTTGGAAGATTCAGAGTTTTTCAGAAATGTCAAGATGCCAGCAAAAACATGAACTGCACAGGTTGATAAAAAAAAATTACCTAGAGTGAAACTTGTGCATGCTGATTTGTTCCTTTTTCGCTGCGCTGATTAACCGCAGAGAAACCGTAACGGCGACTGCTTACTCAAAACAGTCTTTAGAGCCGTTTGTGGCTGAACTTCCCTTGTCTGCCAGGAGTTTCACCTCAGATCAGCAATGGTTTCAGCAAGATGGTGACTCTCGCATGTTGGCCGCGACAATTTCACAGTTCCTTCTCCATGAATTCCCGGATCAGCTGACTTCCCGAAACTCCACTTTCCCTTTTCCAACTAACAGCTCTCAGTTCCTGCCTAACCCCAGCAGATTTCTTCCTTTGGGGCTATCTCAAGGAAGCTGCACTTTAATCCTCCCGGCATGCCAGAATCCAGGGCCGGCCTTCATCAAAGAATTACAGATGTCGGACCATTTCCTGGGAAATGCGTTGACTGTTGTGTTCCACAACCTTCGCCGACGGCTAAAGGCATGCATAGACCTTCAGGGCAGCCACTTTTCGAACACCGCATACCTCCAACATCCAGTCGCAGCAAAAGTGCACAAATCAGCACGCACAAGTTTCACTATACTTTTTTTGGATTACCCTGCATGTCAGGGCTGTTTGTCACAATCTCCCTCACTCTCTCGCTGGAAAAACTGAAGAAAAAAAAGCAAACCCACGCCCTATGAAATAGAAAAAAGGTCTGAGCCACGGAGGGTCTGAAAAGTCTGAAAAAAGTCTGATTATTTTATTAACCTTGGTCTGAGCTCCAAGCCATCGTGCGCCAAAATCCAGAAACAGAGCTCCTCAACAAAGAGAACTAAAACGTACTGCAATTTGTGCACAGAAATTAAAATTCCGAGCAGCCTCATAAACTTGCGTTTCTGTGTTGTCTGGTCGGTCGGATACCAAAAGTTGAAAAGTCCTCTGTTGCCATGCGGCCAATTTCGACCAACCGGAAGCCGAGTTTTTGGCAGGCCTGCGCCGGGGGTAAGGTATACCTTTTCAATTTAGTTGTCCTTTGTCGGCGCCATTTTATCTTAAAAAAAAAAAAAAATTTCCTCATTTGAGTGAAAATTGCTGAAAAAGGAAGAGTGCGCTCCGAGTGAGAAGATTCTTATTGATGCCGATTGTTGTCGTACGTGAATTTTGCAAGCTGAACCAGTGACCTGAGACTTTGTGTGAGCTTCTGAGAGACCGAATTCGACTTGAGGGTTGTGATTTGTTTGTTTTCTTTTCAATTTTGTTTGATTTTTTGTCTGATTTCTTCTTTTTTTGTTATTTTCTTTGATTTTTCTTCCTTTTTGTCGTGTTTTTCTTTGATTTTCTGAAAATGTCTTCGACTTCTTGCCGATGCGTTTTCTTTTTGTTTGTTGTTCTTTTTTCTGGTGTTTCTTCTGTGATGTCTGAGTCGACAACTGTGATGCCAGGGCGTTCGAGATGTGCTCCTCAACCACCTCACTCTGACTCCCACCTGGCTATCTTCAGGAAGGGTGAGATTGAAAAGAAGCAGGAAGTGGACTTGGAAGAACTTGACAACTCTTTTGATGGTGCCAGGCTGTTCTGTTTGATCGTTGTTCTGTTCGTTTTGCTGATGGTTGCTGTTGGGATGGTGATTGTTTACCGTGAGAAGATTTCTTCCTGGATTGTGAGGTTCATGAGCAGAAGAGGCGCAGAAGTGGATGGATTGGATGAAGTTGTTGTCGTTTAGTGGACTGAGAACTGTTTGTGTCATCCTGGGATGAATTAGTTATTGTAGTTTAATCAAACCTAGGCCTAAAATAGAACTTTTATTATGAAAACGAGTTTTTAAGTAATTCGTAGTTACGCCTTCTGTGCAGTTCCTCAAAACATAAAATAGAAGTAAAAAAACTGAAAAGTGAAAAACATAAAAAAATAAATAAATATGTGAAAAACCTAAAAAATTAAAAAGCATAAAACTGACTAAATACATAGTTTTTTTTAAATGTAAGGTTTGAGTTGGGACTAGGATAAGTAGATTTTTTGGATAAGTAACTTTGTATATAAACTAAAATTGAAAAAAGACAAAAAATATACACAAAAAATTGGTTCACGCAAAATTGAAAAGTGGGTAATCAAAATTGAAAAGTAGGACATATAAATTGAAAAGTAGGACATATAAATTGAAAAGTAAACCAAACAAAAATTAAAAGTTAACCAAAATAAAAATGTATTTTGTTGATTGATGAACAGGTACAAAATTAAAGAGTGATGAACACAAAATATAAAACAAAAAAAAAAAACAAAAAAAAAAACAAAAAAAAAAAAACAAAAAAAAAAAAATAAGTCGGCATTCGCTTACCCCCAGACTACAGAACTTGCCAATCTGTTTTATGAGTCGAAATCCCTGGCAAGCTGGAAGTCATGGTGCCGACGGGGGCTGGGATTGGGACCCCAGCTGCAGAAAGCTCACAGGTTTTGGTTGCAAAACGGAAATTGCAGCCATAACCATGTGCTGGTATGGCGAAATTCCAACTTTCAGATATTGGCAGATCATGATTCGCTACTTACCTGCACAATGGCAAGCTCTTAACCCTGCAAATTGCCTCAAATTGAAATGGAATTCTGGGAGAAATGAACAAAAAGGCACTCTCTCTTACCGCCAGATTTTAGTTCTTTGATTCTGATGATCACCATAAACCTAAAATCGTGTCCAGGAGAATGAGATTTGTGGAGGCAAAAATTCCAGAGCTCAAGTTGCTATGCTCTTCTCTTTGCGAGACCTTCCCAACCAAGCATTTACAACGTCCAACCCGTTCACCATCCCAGTCCTCCTTGGGTCCACTTTACCCGCCTTTAAGTCGCTGATGCTCAGGAATAGTGGCGGCGGAATTATTGAACTCATGCATGTAAAATTGCGACTTTTCAGATTTTAGTAAAAAAAAAATCCATGCTACAGAAATTAAAGATCCTCTTTAACAAGCGAGGTAAAATCTGACACCTGAAGAAAGCCTTGTTGCAAGCCCTGATGCCTTAATTTCTACCGCCGGCAAAAGAGAAAAAAGAAAGAAAGAAAAGTTTCGGAGGTAACAGCTAAGTGAGAAAAATACGTTTGAGTATTCGAACATTAATTCCGCTGCAACTATACTTTCTTCCTTTCTTTTGAGCTTCCTTTTTGTTACCGCACATTTCAATTTCACAATTTTGATTCTTGCGAATGGGCAGCTGTTTCGCGTTCCACAAATTTTTTTATCACTCCACTCCCTGGGGTGTGTCTGGCAGAGCTGCTGCATCAGCCCACCTCAACATTTCAGGTATTAGGCGAAAAATCCAAACTCATTTCCAGCTTAAAACTCATGAGGAGAAGTAAATGTACGTGCGGAGGTTGTACCATAATTAATGAAAGTTGGCTCGTTGTCTTGGTATTCTGCGTGCGAGTTTTGCAAATTTTGGTTTGCTCATATATCTATCTATGGCAGACATTTATGCCAAACTACCTTACATTCTGATACTCAGTGTACAGACGCTTTAATTCGATGTTTGTGAGCTCTGAAGAAAAAGCAAGAATTTTTCAAAGGTGGAAAAACTATATTCAAACAATTCGATGGCATTTTCTCGCAGATCAACACAAAATCATGCCATTTTGGAGGCAGTTATGTGGTGACCAGATTCGCTTATTTTCCACTTTTGTTTGAAGATTTCGACAATTTTTCTGTGTTGTGGTTGGTTCAAAAATGACCCTCAATCAAAAAGTCAGGTTGTCAACGACCGAAATATCGATGGTGTACAGAGGCAGTTGAAGATGACAGATCAACTCCAACTGATTCAGCCCTAAACATCCTTTCTGTCTACTGGATTGATCTTAAACAATCTTGGTTGAAAGTAATTTTCCAAAATCCGTGCCAGAATTGCTAAGTCGGCTCGCAGAATTTGTGAAAAACGACCCCATTGAAAATTTCGGCATCATAAAATTCAGAAAATTCAGGAAAGATGGTTCTCACAAGGCATTAATTCACAGGTACATCTGACCTCGGCTTGTACAACTCTTTCCTTTTTACAAAAATCAAACTGGCAATGTCAGGACTGCAATTTTCCTCGTCAAAAGCACCAAAATCAGAGGCAAAAGAGACACCACTTTAGAACAACGAAGAACGGTTGGATAGTCGCATGAGAAGGGTGGAAATATGCATTGATGTCAAGGATAAGAATGCTTCCAGTGATTTTCGGCGGTGAAATTGATTAAAGTTGTACCTAAGGGATTTTTGGATGCAACTTGTATTAATTATGGCACAACCCACGTAACGGTAATTTCTCACCAGCTTTCGCACTTGCTCCGAGGCATTTCACACATTTTGGCGGGCAAAAATTGCACCTATGTTGCTTTTGCTGTTCCAGAACTTACCTGGGGTTTCCACACTTACCGGAATGATCCTTTGTCGTAAAATCAGCACAAACTCACCTTTTCTGGGAACAAATCCTGGAACTATATGACTATTCAGCGTTCACCGAGGCAAAACAACGCGAGTTCTGATGGATTGATGAAAACTGAACCGAAACATTTGGCGCCAAAATTGCAACAATGGTAAACTTCTTGCGTGGACCAAAATGGAACCGTCATAGAAATAAAATTTCATTGTTGCCTTCTAAATTGACATCTTTTCGTTTTTATTGTTCCATTGTGTTGTAATGGCCGCAGTTGGTGTTCCCGTGCGTCAAAGTTTATAATTTTTTCGCATTTTTTGTGTTTTTCACTTCTTCCGTGTGTGATTTTCGATGATCATTCACCAGATGAAATTGTTTCTGGACTTTTGGAAAAAGTGTTTTTTTGTTATTTTAGGAGTTCATATAAATTAAGAGAATCGGGATGTCATGAGATTATCTAAACCTGACTTAGAAAGAGCACCGTCAATTGCGAATTGCGAGATTGAAATCGTTGGTAAGTGCTTTGTTTATTGACATTCTTCGGACAAAACAAAACATACCTACACAAATGTAGGTATGTTTTGTGAACAAACAAATGAACAAACGAATAAATGTCTCCGGAAATCCCGCTGATTTTCCGGTAAAACCGAATATCATCCGATAAAGTCAGAGAATTGTAAATTTCGCAGGCATATAGCCAAAAAACGAAACATTCCTGCCTTGTCTTGGTCCTGAAAGGTTTGAGATCTTTTCTGCTGCGAAAAATCCTGCATTTAGGCCCTACCGTATTTTCGGAAATTTCTTGAATTTTCCAGAAAACAAAACAAAGAAGAAACAAAACAAAGACGAGCAGTATGTCGGATGACGCTTTTTCTTCAGAAATCGCATTGAAATGCTTAAAAACTCCTCGAAAATTATCTCTTCCTGATGAAAGAAAGATCTCAGATCCGTGCGTTCGTTGTTGCAGCCTCCAGAGGCTCCCACTTTTCCCTCTCCACAGAAACAATTGTTGACAAAATCATGAAATCGAATACGAATTTGTCCTTTTTTCAATTTGTTTGTTTTGTTTATTTTTTTATATTTTATTGTTTTTTGTTTATTTCGTTTTAATATTTCTTTTGTTTTGTTATTTTTATTTGTTGACGAATTTGTTTTTTTTTTCATTGCTGCAAATGTCATCTTCTTGGGTGCAAATGCGCAGTGCCCCTGCCACTGAGTCCCGTCCGCCAATAACCATCTTCAACCAATTCAACGCAACCGAAAGCTCTTTCTCCTGTGCTGTCCAGAACAGATAAATCTGTTCTATGGCTTGCGCGTCGTGTGGCCGTTTTCCTCATTGTAACTTCATATTGGGGTTCCACTCAAACAGCATATTCCATGAGATGTGTGGGGTATCAAATGGATGAATGAGAAATATATCAAATCCACAGATTCGTGTTGTTAAAATTTCATTTCTATGCACAACTCTTTTCGTTTCCATTGTTGCAAAAGATGCATCCGCATGCTGAATTGGTTAAATATTGCGTTGGACCTGAGGGTGAGTTGCAATGTGCAATATGCCCGACAAGTTTGCAAGATATGTTCAGTTCGCTTTGCTGCCTGAAATCGTGCTGCTGTTTTAAGTTTTGGCTGCCTGACCAATCGATCTTGAACTTGTTCAACAGTTTGATTAAGACCTCCAGACACTATCAGTTTTTGCATTTTTGCATTTTGCATCAGTTTTGAACTTTTCATTGTGGTACCTCCAAAAATCGATCTTCTGCAAAGAAGGTTTCAACCAGAATGTCTGCACATCAGATAACAGCTATACTGTATTGAGGAGTGTCCTCTTGGCCTTGCACTTCATGGATCCCCTGATATGTTTCGATGTGTTATTGGCTTGCTATCTTGTGCCAAATGGTTTCACACGAACTTTGTCAACGCTTTTGACAATGGGACAACTAACATCTTTTGGGCCTGTGACAGTTGCACTGAATCCATTAAGACAAGACACTCCAGTGCTGACGCTGAAAACAAAGTTGCTGGTCTTGCGAAAGGAGCTTGATGAGCTGAAAGACTTGGTCTTTTTCGTTTAAAAAACGATAATGTGGCAAATCTGACAAGTAGACTGGATCTGAACGAATCTTCTTTTGCCAATTTACAAACTGAGCATTTTCTGGATGTTGCACCAGCTCCAAAGCACATCCACTCCATGTGAATGCCACACCTTCGTCTTCCCCAAAGCCATCAGTTTCTACAAGCGCTGGGGCTGGACGATTAAGGTCATCCACCACTGCATCAAGACTGCCTGTCCCTACCAGTGGATTGGCACAGGCATCAACTGTACAAAACCGGAATACAGAAATACCGGCTTCGCACAATTTTCCGAAAGTTGCCAGTCAACAACGGTTGGCCCCGACTGACAGACAAGATCAGCAAACCGGGACATGTCTGTCACCTGATACCTCCAATCCTGCAGGAATGCCAATGGCTGGTAATCCTGAAGCAAATTTCCTCCTGATTGGAGACTCGGTGTTGCGGCATATTCACACGAGGTTGCCAACTCCAGGGATGAAAATATATATCACCCTTCCTGGCGCTACAGTCCGTGATTTGGACCGCTTTGTCAGGTTGTCCTCCTGGCCTGATAGTGCATCACGGATTCTCATTCACGTTGGAACAAACGATCTCGCAAAACTCACACCGCCGCAAAATTGCTTGAAGCGTTTCAGGCTTGATTTACAACATTCTGTGTAAGAAGCCAGATGCTGATATTGTTTTTTATGGCATCACCTTGAGATGATATTTGCCCGCTAACTTGGTCTACAGCACAAATCGATTGATTGAGGGCTCTAGTTCCTGGGTTGTCTTACCATGAAGGTATTATCCCAGTGTAAATTGGGAAGGGTTAAATCTGTCGCTTCAACGAAACCCTCTCTTTTCCGAACAATACATTTCTTGCCGCAGCGTTAATGAAGTGTGGCACACTGTCAAAGGAACGTTGCTTGGTGGCCTGAAGGCCATATTCCTACCAGAAGGGTAATGGTGAATCGTTTATACCCTTGGGTGATCCCAAACTTGATAAACTCTTTCAGAAAAAAAGAAAAGCTCACTCGTTTCAGAAAAAAGAAAAGCTCACTCGATCCTAAAGAGGAGTGGACTTCCTCAACACCAGGAAACTTACCTTAAATTAAAGCAATCTTGTGCGGAACTAAATGCAATCTTGTTCGAAAAATTTATTTCCAATGCCATTACAAGTGATCATTCTAGTAAATTTTGGAGATATCTCAAATCAATGCGCAAGGAGACTGGAATTCCATCTCGAACAAACCCCACCGATTGCGTGTCTTTTCTCCTCAAACAGTTACTGTTCTCAATAGTGTTAACGCCAGCCTAGTGTAAAATAATTCCGAGGGTTTGAACCCTCTCTATATTTTCATGCCGGTGGGCTAATAAATCTTCTTCGGTGCGTAAAGTCAAAAAAGCCTCCTGGCCCTGATGGCATACCCGGCAGGCTCATGAAGGAACTGGCTCCCTCCTTGTGTTTTCCCATTGCTGCTTTTTTTTAATCTGATCCATAGGACTGGTGTGTTTCCTGACGACTGGAAAAACGCTAGCGTTATCCCCATTCGCAAGAAAGGTGCACCGGGAAATAGGCCCGAGGACTTCCGTCCAATTTCGTTAACTTGCCCTTTCTCAAACCTTTTCGAGCGCATCCTTTGCAATTTCATCGCAGCTAACCGAGAGAGCACAAATTTTTGCCACCCCAATCAATTTGGCTTTAGGCGTAAGCGCTCCTGCGAATCACAACGTGTGCTTTGTGGAAGACCACAGCTCAGTCACTTGACAATGGAATACCAATTCATGCAATTTTCTTGGATTTGACTAATGCTTTTGACTTAGTACCCCATGCCAAACTTCTTGAGAAGCTCGAAAGCATTGGCTTGCCGCGCTCCGTAATCACTCTTGTTAATCCTTTATATCGGATAGATCCCAGCAAGTTAGACTTAAAGATGCAAATTCTGCAACTATACCTGTGACCTCTGTTGTCCCGAGAGGTAGTGTCATGGGTCCGCCCTTTTTCTCATCTACATTAATGACATTACTGAAAACATCTCCTGTTCAATTCGCATGTTTGCTGATGATGTGATGATATACCGGCAGATTAGAGATCAAATTGACTGCTCTAGGTTGGCGTCGGACCCTGCTCTCATTTGTAATTGGGCGACAGGTGGAAATGAAAATAAACGTTAGCAAGTCCAAAATCCTTCCGTTTGGAAACTATCTAACAGTTCCCCTACTCAGTTGGTGACACATCTGTCGAGGTTGTCAAACGCTTTAAATATCTCGGGGTCACCTTCTCAAGTGAGAGAGAGAGAGAGAGAGAGAGAGTGGTACAAGGTGGTCACCACACTTAGTTGGTCACCACATGTAAACGAGACTGTGAAAAGCGTCTTCGACCGAAGGTTATATTATGCGTTACCTTTGCAACGCATCAAAAAAGCGCGCTCATGTTTCATTGGTTTTCACCAATCCTCGTTTATGCTTCTGCTGTGTGGAACCCCTCGAAAGTTTCCGAAATTTAGGCGATAGAAAGTGTTCAACGCCGAACCACTCAAGTAATAACTTGCACTTTTGACCGTTTTGCCAGTGTTTCTGATCTTCCCCCGCGTCTTGAGCTCCCTACCCAAACCAGTGAGCGTCGTACTCACTGTCTTAGCCCATTCAAGATATCTTGGTTGGAAATGTAGATTTTCCTTTTCCTTCTTGCACTTAAAGTTGTACAGAGGCGAAGTGATAATGGGTTCAGTCTTAATGTTCCTCTCGCTAGGCGTAATACTTACAAAAAATTTTTCTTTCCATTGCTTATCCCGTGTTGGATCAACCTGCCTCGTGGATCTCCTATCATCCTGGTTGCAACTGAGAGGATTGGGGTAAGGTTCCTCAGTTAGTCACACTTATGGGTTATCGCTCCACGGACTTGTCGCACCAATTCCGCTTTTTTGTCTTCATTCATTGTTCTGACATTTTGACTTTTCTTGCATCTATGACATCCTTTTATCCCATTGTCATGCGCTTTTGCTTTATTTTATATTTTATTCCTCTGGTTGTTTACTAACTTGACTATAATGCCTTGTTGCATGCTTTGATAGCAACCAAAAGACAGGGTAGTGAAATTCTTCCCCAACTATTCTTCCCCAACTTCTCCAACTATTGACTGGCCATATGTTAACAAAATTTTACTGACATATCCTCTACTTGTATTTCACCTGGCCATATGTTAACAAAATTTTACTGACATATCCTCTACTTGTATTTCACTCAAATTTTATAAACAGATATCTCTAGACGAGAATTGGGACGCAATCAAAAACACACTGTGTGCTATTCATAATTCAATCCCCACTAGAAAGGTAAAATGAAACGTGAAATACCTCTGGGTTAATTTTAAACTTAGCAAGTTGCTCCAACACAAGCGACATGCTCACTCCAGATTCAAACGCTCTGGCCTCCTGGTTCACTTTGATCATATCAATATGAGAGAGTTCGCATGCAATGTTCCGACTTTTATTCAGCCCGTTTTAACTCGTTTATAAATAGTTCCCTGGATGACAAATACTGCCGAAAATTTTGGAAGTGTCTGAGGTCCCTAAAGCCGAGTAACAGCGCTCCACCTCCCTTGTCGATTAATGGAAACTTGATCACCAGCGCACGTGATATTGCCGCAGCTTTAAATGACCATTTCACGAGCTTTTTACCCCGAAATCAAGTGTGTGGCACACCAATTCCTGCGAGAATCCAAAATGAGTTCTGCGACTACGAAGTAGGTACGAACCCACGTTGCCCGCTATTTCAGCTCCAGGGATTGCAAAACTCATTGCCAAACTTAATTCAAACAAGGCTATGGGTCCCGATGGCTTACCGGCGGCCGCCTCATTTAGGAGTTGTCCCCTTCTTTAAAACAACACAAACCAGATTCAATTTTCGAAGGCAGACATTTCCCTCAGCTATGTGCGAAACATGAGTGGCCATAATTTTCAACTCCCATTCTGCCCGGCTCCTTTTTTCGTTTCTGGCTTGTGTTCACATATAGTTTTGACCACATAACGCTTTCTGCAGCCGGAGTCCCAACCCCAGCCCCCGTCGGCGCCATGACTTCCAGCTTGCCAGGGACTCTTATGTTGAAGGCAAGTTCTGCAGCCTGGGGGTACAGGGGCGGATTACAGGCAAGGCCACCCTAGGCCTGGGCCTGGGGCGGCAAAATATTTGAGGCGGCAAATTTTTGCAAAAAAAAAAATCAAAAAAAAATTTCAAAAAATTAAAAAAAAAATTTTTTTCAAAAATTTGCCGCCTCAAAACTCAAAAATTGCAGATCAAAGGCAAAAACAAATTGCGAAGTTTCGGCAAAAAAAATTACAATCGAATGGGGCAGCATTGCCCCCTCTGTGATTTGTGCAAAAAGAAAACAAGAAAGATTGTGCATCCCTGATCCCAATTTGAAACAAAATCGGCAGAAGCAATTTCAATCCGATCGAATTCTTTGTGGTGCTGGTGCTGCTGTGGTGGGCAATGGATGCCAGAATCATTTGAAGGAGAATTGCGTTCCCATTGGAAACCTGCTCTGCAGCCTGCTACTCTGCTGAAGAGCATAGTGAGGGAGTACACCAAAGGGCAGCATTCTGTCTGATGCTGTACCATGGGCTGTACTATGGCAATGCTCGATGGACGGACGAACACAAGAAACAAACAATTTCGCCTGTTTCCAAACCGCAACCGTTTCCGAACATGACAGTCGGCATGCACTGGGTTTGGTATGGACCGTCCAGGATGACACGTTGCACACCAGACATGATGCATTAAATTGAGAAACGCTCAATCCAGGTATGTGCGGCGGAAAATGCCCATCTCATCAAACCACAACCATAGCGTTTCAAAGACGAAGTGGAGGAACTCCGGCATTTGCGTGGCACAAAAAGTGCATTGCGGTGTTGCGGCATTTAAAGTGCGCGTCAAAAGACATGCGACTGAATGGCCGACCGCGGTGTGATACCCACAGAAAGTTTAATTTCTCCGTAACAAAGCAATGGTTTTTGATGTAGCTTTCGATAGTACAAAGTTGAAAATGAGCGCTTTCACACATGTATAATGATCCCAACCTTTCGTCGGGTGAAACTCTGCGGTCATTAGAGGAACAAAAGTGCTCAAATTTCGGTCTTGTAAAATTCCGGGTTCCTGCCAGGTATTGTCAAAGATTGTGCGATTTTGTCCGTTTCAACATGGATTTCGACCTGCAGAAGGTTGTAGAGGAAGCCTTCTGCTTTCCAAAAACACCAAAATCACCATTCCAAAATCACCATTTGAACACCATTCGACAATTTTATGACCACAGAAAAACTTATATGGCAGCATCTTTTGTTTTTGAGCGGGGAAGAGGCCACGACTCCCATGGATTTCTAGGGAGGCGCGGCCTCTTCTTTCCCGCAAAAAACAAAACGATGCTGCCAAGTCAGGTTTTCTCTTGTCATAAATTTGTCGAATGGTGTTCAAATTCAACGATTTTGGTATTTTTGGAAACTAGAAGGCTTCCTCTACAACTCTTCCGCAGGTTGAAACCATGTTGGAACGGACAAAATCACACAATCTTTGACAATAGCTGGCAGGACCCGGGAATTTTACAAGACCGAAATTTGAGTACTTTTGTTCCTCAAATGATTTCAGAGTTTTACCTGACGAAAGGTTGGGATCATTTAGATGTGCGAATGTGAAAGCGCTCATTTTTCAGGTTTGCACCATCGAAAGCTTATCAAAAACCGTCTCTTTGATCAGGAGAAATTTTACTTTCTGGTGGCATCGCACCGCGGTCGGACAATCATTCGCATGTCTTTCGACGCGCGCTTCCCCTAAAAACGCCGCAATCCAGCAGCACATTGTGGTCTCATTTCTGCTCCCATTTGGCTCCATGTTAAATGAAGCACTGTTCCCTCACTTCTTCTTTTGAGCCACAACCATTCAAGCTCCGCTCTGCCGCCGCTGCCTCATGCCGCGCTCTGCCAGCTTTTCTGCATTTTTACTTTTTCACTTGAACAAACATTTTTAAACATGCACGGCCGGCGGCGCAGCAGGACCCAAATAAACCCATATTGGAAGACGCAGGCAAAATTTAAAAGGCGGCAAAAATATTGTGGCCTCGGGGCGGCAAATTGCTTAATCCGCCTCTGTGGGGGTAAGCGCATGCCGACTTATTGTTTTTGTTTTTTTTTGTTTTTTTTTTTTCAATATTTTTTGTGTTCATCACTCTTTAATTTTGTATTCATCAATCTACGAAACACATTTTAATTTTGGTTACTTTTAATTTTATTTGGCTTACTTTTCAATTTTGACTTCCGACTTTTCAATTTTGCGTTTCAACGAATTTTTCATGTCAATTTAATTTAATTTTTTTTTCAATTTTAGTTTATCATCTACAAACTTGCTTATCTTAAATCCTGCACATCCCAGTCCCGACTCAAACCTTATATCTAAAAAAACTATGTATTTTGACAGTTTTATGCTTTTGAATTTTTTAGGTTTTTCACTTCTTTATTAATTTTTTATGTTTTTCACCTTTTAATTTTTTAACTTCTATTTTATGTTTTTTTGGGAACTGCATAAATGGGGTTACCTACGACGTATTTCTAATTACAAAAAAACCAGGTTCATAAAACCAAGTTAAGGTCCTTAGACTTGATCATAAAAGTTCTATATGGGTTGGGCCTTTTTTTTGGTCCACTGTAACCAATGGGAAATACTGAGGAAATTTAAATATCCTGTTTGTAAAAAACGTGATCAGGTCAAGTTTGTCATCACCTGCCCATAACCCAATCACCCATTGCCCAATGCATTTTCAATGCGATAAAACAACTGATGTGTTCAAATTTAGCGATTCTTTGGTGGTTCCCCCAGGTTTCCTGAAGTCAGGGATTAAATTGTGAAATAAGAAGTGCGGTGGTACGCTTGATTATAACAAACGCTTTGCAATTGGTGCTTTACATGTGGCACGCTTGGCCCCCATTGAAAGATGCAGTGGTACTCCGTACCATCGCGTACTCCCTCAATTTAATCACTGCCTGAAGTGCAATTTGTGGATCATTGCTTCTGTGGAATTCACTTGGCGTATTCACCTGGTACGATAAACCCGACCCGCTATGAGACCAGAAAAAGTAAATATTTTTTTGGGATCATGCCTTGTTCAATAACAACTTTCAAGAAACGCAAGGCAATAGTCAGGTAATTATTTTACCGAATTTGCTGCACAACATGCCTGACCTTGGCAACCTTTCTTTATCTTTCTTGACTTGGTTTTTGATGATAACTGGGATCAGTAATCGACAGAAATCGCGACATGAGGGCGTTAAAGTTTCAGGCATTAATTTTCTGACATTGTTTGCATATTCAATGGCACAGAAATAAGAATTTCGCGCAAAATGCCATTTCTTGATTGTGCGAATCGGGACCAATCCATAAAAAATCATCGACCCATCGCAGAAACGCCTTCCTATAAAAGAACATCCGATGCATTTACACACGAGGGATCAATTTCCAATTGCTGCTGGTTCAGACTGCAGGTCTTTGGTTGCAGCAGTCAATAACCAAGGATTTTTTGATTTTTGCGCCTAATTATTTTAAGTTTTATGCAATCGGTATCTGCCTGCGGTGATGTGTGTTGCATAGCAGTTTGTTTTCAGGGGCCACGTCTTTTTCCTTTCTTCAATTTCAACATTCTTTTTGGGCAAT
>JASGXE010007613.1:0-18775 GCA_030068105.1 Sinentomon sp. SZTP_YWyxl | reverse complement strand
GGGGAGCGGTACAAAGGTGGTCTGCAAAAAAAGCCCCTTTCATTAAAAAAAAAGCTTGTTTCAATTTTTCCTCGCCAAAGGGGGGTCTAGCTTAGGGAGGGGATGATCCCCCCTATGGGAATGTATGGTTTCAAATCGGCATGTTTTTTATCACATTTATGCCAAGCTGTACTCGCGTGAAAATGCAGATGTGTATTGAACACTTTCGAATTTCCATTATTTTCAATCACAACAGAAAACACAGGCCGGAAAAATACTAACTGTGACAAAACCGGCTGACCGATTTGCTTCAAATTTTAAATGAATGTTGACAAGGATCTGACCTTTCCCAGGTATATTTATCTCAGAATTGAAGGGCTATTTAGGATAAGGGCTTAACCGGTCAAGCCCGATTGCCGTACGCGCCGCAAAGTGCTACGGACAGCTCCGATTGCCGTACGGTGTACGCACGTATAAAGCTGTTGCGATTTTCCGACTGCCGCACGCTGTACGCGCTCAATTCCCATGCAATTAAATGGGTTTTCTGCCGCAAATCCGGCGAATCGCGTCATCTGAAATTTTCACAGTCGGAAAGAGGAATAAACAACGATCCAGCAGACGTTTATTCCACCAAAATCGGTCCAACCGTTCAAAATTAGCGCAATTTTCAAATTTCCCGCTTTTTTGTCTCTGGTTCCTGTTGAAAGCGCCTTTTTTCACGATCTCGCGACATCTGCCGCCCGCCGAAATTTGAATTTTCGGGAAATCGAATAACGCGCGACTCTAAGCAGACGCTTGTTTCACTCGATTTTCTGAATTCATTTTGAAATGGCGTCGTGTTGAAATTTCCTGTTTTTTCCAGTTTTTGCTCAATTTTGGTGCGGTTTTCAGTGGTTTGTGTGTTTTGGCCAGTTTTTTTGTGCGGAAGTGTTTGAAATGGCGTCGTGTTGAAATTTCCTGTTTTTTCCAGTTTTTGCTCAATTTTGGTGCGGTTTTCAGTGGTTTGTGTGTGTTTTGGCCAGTTTTTTTGTGCGGAAGTGTTTTTATTGGTTGAAAACATGAAAATATGGATGATTTTAATGACAGAGAGCAGAAATCTGGCTTGGTTGAGCGGGAAATGCATGCATTTCTGCTTTTTCCGTTTCTCGAAAATCCTTGCAAAAAATATTAATTCCGGCAGTGGCAACAATCCGCGCTGCCGAAAATTGCAGATTACCATTGTAAAACCCGAATTCGTAATTTCGGGCGTGAGGGGTTAATTTCAATTATCTGTTTCGAGATAAATGCATTTTTTTTTATTTTACATCAACAATAGGGGATGTAATGACACAATATTCTAGAAGAACATTCATCAGGTATGCCCAATGACTCTGTTCTTCCTGGGCTTCTCAAATGTGATGTTTTCACCAGCAGTGGTTGATTGAAGTTGGAATTTTTTTTGGTTAAGCCCTTCTCCTTGTAAATCATTAGGGCTTTGCTGAAACATGTTTTAAGTTAGGATAAGCCCCGATTACAACATAAGCCCTTCTCCATGTAATGCTTCGCAGATAAAAGGTGCTCATGTTGCGAGAATTCAAGTGTTTGTTGGAAATTTTACTTCTACTAATTCACAACTGACAACCAAATTACCTTACAAATCTCTCCTCTGTGTTCATCAAACAGAATATTGTTAGATTAGCAGGCCAGTGCACCTCGTCCTTCATTGTTATGAAACCAAACCTGGAATATTTTTCTGTTCAAAGGACCTATGTACTAAAAGGAGCTAGTAGAAATAAAGCAGTCCAAGAAAAGACAAAAACAAGTGGCAAGATGGCAGCAACGATTGTGAGACCTTTACAGGAATTTTCTTGGTTAATGTTAACAACAATGAGTAAAAAAGATGCACTGGCATGCTAATCCAACAACATTTTGATAAAAGCAGAAGCAACATTTATTGTAAAATGATTTCGATTGTCAGCTGCAAATCTATTAGAGAAAATTTGGAACAAACACCGTGAATCACTTAAAAACAGCCCCTTTTCTTTACAAAGTTTGTTTGGAGAAGGGCTTTTGTTATAGACCATCGGGGCTTATACCATTTGAAACATGCTACTATAAAGTTCTTGCGATTCACAAGGAGAAGGGCTTAACCCACATAAATTCAACTTTAATGCACTCTTGCTGTGAAAACATGACATAAGTGCATCTGAGCCTCAGAAGAGCAGGGTCAGTAGATGATGAATGGTCCTCCAGAATATTGCATCATTATCTTCATCATTATGGATACAAAAAGAAAAATCTCCAAATGGAATTTTTCATTTAAGCCCTTATCCTAATTCGGTCTTCATTAGGTACTGATGCAGCAAAAGCCCTCTCCAAGGCCGTTCTCCAAATCCACCCGAGGCTCCAGAGTAATTTAGAAAAAGGCTTCCACCACGCAGAGAATATGGGACCAAGGACAGAAAAAAAGATGAGCCTTATTCAAATTACCAGAAAATTCAAAAATCACAAAATTGAAAATTTGTTGGATAAGCCCTTATCTTAAATAGCCCTTCAATTTTTCTGAGCAGTTTCAAAAATGCAGGGAAGTTGCAAAGACTTTTGGAACAGCCTTCGTATCAGGCAGTGCCTTCCCTTTCACACCATCCATATTTTTGTCATGAGGGGAAAAGTATTTGAGCACATCCCAGAAACCTTGATATTTCCTTCCCAACTTCAAGGGCAGCACTCGAAAAGAAATGGGAGCGTTTTTCGCTGTAATAAAAATCATATGTCTTGTGGTAGGCAAATCCTTGAACAAATTATTGTAGCCACTCTAAAAATATACAAAATCCCTTTCAGTGGATTTGTGGCTTTCTGGTAGGTAGGTCTATGTGCCATGCCACAGAAAAATGTGATAATCATCTCACTCTTAGAAGTGCTTCTGTATTCCATTTTATGTTATTCCGCTGCAATTGGTGTGAATTTTCGGAGATCCGATAACTCGTTTACAAATTACCGCCGAAAAGCTCTTTATCAGCATCAAAATATGCTGTAACGCAGCGGTTCCCAAACTTTTTCTGGGCATGGACCCCCACGTCGTCAACACTAAGCTAGATGGACCCCCACACTGTAAATGGCCTTTTTACCTAGTCTAAAGTTAAACAATGTTAACAAAACAAAGATATAATGCTCAGTCTCGAGTCCGTCTCGAGTCTGTATGCCCAATGAATAGATTCATCCAACAGTTGAGCAAAACAGTTCAAAACAGCTGAAAACAACAAAGAAGAATTTAAACACCATGGAATGAACTGTGAAGTATAAACTTGTGTAGAAATGAAGACCCAGGCAAAAAACTGTAGGCCTATTTTCGATGTGGTCTGCTCTGTCTTTTCCCAATTAGGCCAACCAAAAGAGAGAAAGCGTGCAACAACAGGAACTCGAGCAGTCGAGCGAGCTGCAATCCAACCCTAATGCCAAGGCACTGCTCATCACTGCAGCAGCAAGATGGGAAACAAAACTACTTCTCGAGGTGTCAATTTTCACGCCCGCACAGCATCCCACCACCCACATTATTCCATTGAACACGTCCACCATCAGCTGATCCACAGACCTGCGCACTGCAGAGAAACCCAATGCGACCTGATGTGAGCTGAGGAGTGAGGCGTCAACAACAAGTGTGTGCTCCATCGAAACGAGAAGGGAAGGGAGCCAAATGAAAAAAGATGTCCCGAGTTTGTTTCCCTTCACGTGTGCAAAAAATTGCACTTGCAGTGCAGAGATGAATGAGCAAGATGTGAGAAATGAAAACAAGATGATTGTGTGGCGTTTTTTTTTTGTGTGTTGGTTTGTTAGTTTTAGTTTAGCAGACATTCCAGGGCGATTCTCCCTGACCCCTGGTTCTCGGTCCGCGAACCACAGTTTGGGAACCGCTGCTGTAACGCACATTCTCGCAATTCATGACAATCCGTTAAACAAATTTGGTTCGAACAAAAATCGGCGAAATTTTCCCACAAAATGCTCATTGATAACGGAAAAAGCAACCCACAAAATCTTAATTCCAGTAGCCTATATGGGCTTTCTTCATCCCAAACTCAAGATTTTTGGAAATCGAAGACAAATTTACAGTCAACTGTCGGTAATAGTCAGTAGGCCTACCAGCTGTTTTCTCGGCCAAGCCCGAAGCATTCCATGATTCTCCAGAGGTCAGTGCAATTAGACGTGAATTTCCTTGATTTTCTGGAATGTGGCCACCAGACCGCAGAATGCACACTTTTCCAACTTTTCTGCGTGTTTATGGGCAGCTTATGGGGACATATTTAGGGGCTAGGGCCCTATGTTTGTATTGCATACCCTGATGGTTCCAGAGCCAATTGCAGCCATAATGTTCACAGGCGCAGTTTAGCGACACTTCACATTTTTCATGTACTTGAACTATTTGCCCTGTTGAAGAATATCCCGAACAATAAATTGGTTAGTCCGTCCTGGCCTAGAGTTGGTTCACTCATGGTTCATATTTTGAGCCATGAGTACACAAATTAGGTATACCATCGTGCCCAGTTATACCGAATAGTCAATAAATCGGACTGACCAGAGCGCAATATCACATAAGAACCACTTTAAAACAAATAGGCCTAAGTAAGAATACAAAATGGTGGAGCACATACTGTTAAGTCCATCTCCTCGTCAACTTCCTTGCCATTCTGACCATTCTTCAAGAAAGATCTAGTTTCTTCTCGAAACAGAGACCTTCCGAGATCCCTGTAGAAGTTTGTGTAGTCATGTCGTCTCCTGAAAGCAAAAGCAGGAATATAGGTAGGTACATGATGAGAGAAAAGTCCATGTCGAATGGAAAAATGAAAAACAAGCACCAACTGGACAATCTGATGTGGGCTCAAGTCGCAAGCCTGTTCGCTCGGTGATGAGGCCTGTCACCTCCAGACAACCAGTCATGTCTTAAGGTGGGAAAGGAGATCTGCAGACGAGAGTTTTTCCAGAGTGAAGCCCCAGCCTCTTGGGACTTTTCAGAAACAGCTTGCAAAAACACGAGCCCTTCACATCCCAGGATTCTCTGAACAACTGACAATGGAAGGATGTCCCCAATTTAGGAGACGAATGGGTGCGGGACTCACAGTATGTAGCGAGGCAAATAATGGACATGATAGGAATGGGCTCAAAACGGGTGGGTGCGAAATTGCATGCTTCTGTGGATATTTCTGGGGAAATCTCATCGGATGCAGAGTTTGGTTAGATAATGGGTTAGGTCAGGTCAGGTTTGGGCAACTAGGCACCAACATGTGGTGTTGCAGCTAAATGCTTAAAAACCACATTCTACCCCTCGCTGTAATGGTCATCCAAGAATCCAGAATTTACATTTAGTTAAAAATCCTGGGACACTGCACACACAGGCCTAGATGTACCTACTTAATTCCATGCAATTTTTCTGTTTGATTCACAATGTGAGCATCATGTGAACTTTGGTCACAGGATCCTCGCACTATGATTCACACAAACAAACAAAAACTGCAATGAATTGAGCAGCCAAAAAACAAGAAGTGACCAGGAACCTTATTAAATTGGCTCACTTAGTGATAACCGTGAACTAAAGCCCAACTTAGTGGAGGTTAAGTTCACTGGCTGCTACCTATCAAATTGCAGCACTAAATCTCCATTGAAAAGTTGCACTAAATCTCCATTGAAAAGTTAAGTTCAAAAATAAGGTGAACTAAACTTTTAAGTTCACGGATTTAAGTGATCCAATTTAATAAGGTCCCCGAGCTTCCCATCTTCTAGGCCCCTAAATAACTGAAGTGGCAGAATGTGACCAAAGTTCACAGGATGCTAACAATAAGTGGCACAACGACGGAGCTGCAATTTTTCATTTGCACTGTGCAAAAACATGCCAATGACCTCCATTGCTTCTTATCCACTCAGGGTGAGCGCAATTTGAATGTTTTTGATTCCGTCAAGTAAGGTTTGTGCTTTACAAGGTCGCACAAGTGGGGCCTTAAGAGGGGGCACAGCGCATAGATACAACCGTTGGGACCTTCTCTTATCGAAAGCAGCTGACTGCTGAGGACTGGCGAACCACAAGAAACAGTCTGAATGAGAGGATCCAGGTACCCTCAGAGGGTGGGGCCAGGAACTAACAATGGGGGCAGACAATGCAGAGGCAGCTGGAACATGCAGAGCTCCTCAGACACAATGTGCCTCCATCAAACCGGAATCAGGACGAATGGAGCAAGATAGTGTATCCGCTGCGAGAAAATTGCATTGTTGCGTCATCATTCGCTGTTGCCTGCCGGTAAAGCGGCGCTCACGTGAACAGTTCATCCATAAACGTTTAAAGAAAGACATGTGAGTGAATGGCGGACCGCGGTGCGATGCCCACAGAAAGTTAAATATTTCCTGAACAAACCCACGGATTTTGAAGTGGTTGCGTATGGTGCAAAGCTGAAAAATGAGCGCTTCCACACATGTACAATGATCCCAACCTTTCGTCGGGTAAAACCCCAAAATCATTCGAGTAACAAAAGTGCTCAAGTTTCGATGTTATAAAATTCTGGGTTCCTGCCAGGTATTTTCAAAGATTGTCCAATTTTTTCCGTTGTAACATGGTTTCGACCTGCGAAAGAGTTGTAGAGGAACCTTCGAGTTTCGAAAAATACCAAAATCATTGAATTTGAACTACGCTCGGCAATTTTATGGCCAGAGACAACGTGCCATGGAAGCTTCGTTTTGTTTTTGAGCGGGGAAGAGGCCGCGACTCCCAAGGATTTCAAGGGAGCCGCGGCGTCTTCCTCGCTCAAAGATAAAACGATGCTGCCATGTCGCGTTACCTCTGAACATAAAATTGCCGAATGGTGTTCAAATTCAATGATTTTGGTATTTTTGGAAACTGGGAGGTTTCCTCTACAACTCTTTCGCAGTTCGAAACCATGTTGCAACGGAAAAAATTGCACAATCTTTGAAAATACCTGGCAGGAACCCGAAATTTTATAACATCGAAACTTGAGCACTTTTGTTCCCAGAATGGTTTAAGAGTTTTATCCGACGAAAGTTTGAGATCATTTTACATGTGTGAAAGCGCGAATTTTTTAGCTTTGCACCATGCGCAACCACATCAAAATCCGTATCAAAATATTTCGCTTTTGTCCGTTGATGATACCCCCTTCAAACGCCGTAATCCAGCAACACACAGTTTGGCAACACGAAGATCCCGGAGTTACTCCACTTCTTCCTTTAAGCGTTATGCCGGAATGAAGCATTTTTGGTCCAGACGTCGTGCACCGGCCAAACTGGTCAAAGTGTGCAGGTTACTTTCTATTGCTGCGTAGGTAGGTGATGCCCTCTGTCTATCGAGACCCCACAGTCGAGAGGTGTCAAATGCCTAGTACCTACCCAATAAAGGCCAAAACGTCATTGTGCCTGATTCTTCGGGCAATGAGTAGATTTTTTTGTAATTAAAATGGGACACGTCGGGTAAAACAAGTTGTTCTGTTATTTTTTAAACTTAGAAGGATTTATGGTAGAATAAACACTGTGCCATTCGAAGCCCTGATTTACTCGGCTCACTAAGGTGGTGGACGCTTCGATTTTCGAATTGCATCCTCACCTGCATGCTGTTCATTGAGGTGATTCACTTCCCATTTTTGTCGTTGGCTTCATGCATGATTGGAGGAAAAAAATACATCAATCATTCATTGGCCGGCCAAATTGAAATTCATTGCAGAAAACTTTTCTGATTACGTGATTCGGGAACCGGAATTATCGGCCCACTTTAAACGACAAATATTTTTCCATCAACTCAGGTTTGGAGCTCATACATTCAGGCCCATTGGGGAATATGCAAGCGTTGGGATCCCCATCAGCTCTTTTTAATAGGCCTAGATCAGTTGGAAGCCATAAATCGCAAAGGTAATTGAAGGGCTAAACGGGAGAAGGGCTGAACCAACAATAATTTTTCAAAAATGCGTTTTTTGCATTTTTTGGGTCTGTGGAGAAGGGCGGATCTTTGTGCGTGGGTTTGAACTTCCTGTCTCTCCTGAACTTCCTATCTCTAGGAGAGATAGGAAGTTCAAACCCACACACAAAGATCCACCCTTCACCACAGACCCAAAAATGCAAAAAACGCATTTTTGAAAAATTGTTGGTTCAGCCCTTCTCCCGTTTAGCCCTTCAATTGTAATTGTAATTTAAAATAATTTGCCCGGACACAGTCCTGCACAAATCAGCAATTAAGCAGGTGAACACCCTTGCCATATCGAGAACAATAGATAGCATGACAATAAAATCAACAAAGACAACTTAAAGGATCAACACAAAATAAATTGGTATGGTATCATGACTTATGTCTGCGTAAGCCGAGGGAAAGACTGCCCTGCAACCCCATGCAAAATATTCTTCCGGAAGGTGCTCACACTCAAATCCTCACCTTTCCTAAAAATCTCTGCATTTAAAGAGTTCCGCTCATTCACAGTTCTGACACTGAAAGAATACTTACCAACGTCCCTACAGGCACGTCTGGTTCCCAACTTGAAATCGTGATCATGCCTGCCACTGTAGGAAGGGGGAAGCAAACTCTCCTTGATTTTTGACCAACCAGCAACATTGTTTAACCCTTGGAAAAGACCTATCAGCCTAGAAACCCTTCTACGTTTAGCCAAGGAGTTCCATCCTAGATCAGATATGAGCAGAGTAACACCGCTTCGAAAGTCATAACAACAAGAGACAAAGCGAGCTGCCCTTCGTTAGACTCTCAAGCATCTCAATACGTAGCAAGTGGTAGGGGTCCCATGCTGCAGCTGCATATTCTAGCAATGACCGAACAAGTGCGAAGTAAACTTTTTCTTTTATGTTTTTACTCGCTCTATTAAAAGCTCTTCTAACAAAAAACAAAGCTGAAGTGGCTTTATTAACCACATTATGCACATGCTTCCCCCAACATAGGGTCTTTGTAAAGGTAACTCCTAGGTAGGTATGTAACACTATCAGAAAAAGGCAACTCAGTATTACAGAGGTGGTACCCACCAACTCATGCATTCACCTTTTTTTGTAAAGGAAATTTCCACATTTTGAGACATTTAAACGCATACCCCACTTTTCACACCAAAGGTGCTCGATTTGTCACAGGTAAATATGATTGGAATGTGAGTTCCTGTGGACTGCTTTCAGAATTGGGCTGGGATTCCTTGGTCTTCAGACGGAAAATGTGTACCTGGGTAGCCTGAAAACATTTCATTCATTTTTAAATTGCATAGGAGGTTGGTCTAGTTGCTCGTGGGAAGTTTCTCCATCCACTGGTGCACTTCGATCCAGTGACATTTCATCATTTCAAATCCCCATTAGGTACATCAGGGAATGTTGAAAGCTTTTCTCCGCTTGTCAGAATGTTGTTTCTTTGGAACAGTTTAAAACTTCCCAAAAACGCACCTTTAACCTTTTCCTACCCAGACAGAATTGCAATGCGCGTTGCCGATACCAGAGCGCCAGCATATGGCGCGCTGTTATGCTGTGTGCTATGACCAGAGGAACTCAACTTCCTGTGTCACCGATCCCAGACACCCCATGAGGCGTCTTGCGCAAACTGATCTCCAATACCAGACGCCCGATGAGGCGCACGGTCTATACAGTGTATGCCGCAGATAAAAAAAAGCACTGCCAAAATGATAAAGTATATCTGAAAAGAAGCGGTCTGGTCCACCACCGGTCATGACCACCCAACAACAATACGCAAGAATTTGCGCATTCGGTATATCATGTTTCATAGACCTATACAAAGTTTTGCACAGGCCGCTTTTCAAGAGAGCATATATAGGTGGCACTTTATGCACGAATATATCCATAATTCAGTCTCCTGTGCCTTTCTCAAGATGGATACACATACTGCCACCAACATTATTATGCCAAAGTTTGATAACTTCCTTTTCTGGGATGAATGGAAACAGGTACCAGGTGTTCCGAAATCCCACGTCTGAAATGAATGTTTCAACTCCCCACTGAAAAAATTTGATTGTTTGTGTTGTTCTTGGTTCAGCGGTTCAGAACACCAAAAAAAAATTATTTTTACATTTTTACATTTTTACAAAAAAACATTTTTATCTTGGATATCGCCAACCGCCAAAACTTTCATTGCAAAATCGATTACCCCGTTGAGACATTTTTTTGAAAAATAGTTTTTGGAGATCTTAAAAAATACACGCTGTGTACCAGAACGTGTTTTGTCCCAGACTGGAAGACCTCCACTTGTGATGGTAAAAACCCATAAAAATCATGAAAATTTATTTTGTTGAAAATTTTGAACTTTTGAGCTGCAGATGTTTTTTTTATATAGGCCCTAACCCTGTATTTAATTTTTCATGCGTGCTCAAACGTGCTCTGCCTATTATTCCTGCCATTAGCACAGGTCCGATGCTGGTAAAATGGAAAAAATGACAATTTTTCTTCTAAACTAAACAGGAAGTGCGCATCAACAAGTGACCATTTTCAGAACAGAGTGGGCGAGAAAACAGTGAGACTTTCATACAAATCAAACGTGCGCGATATTATGTTGATCCAAAGAACTACATCTTTCCTGGAAATATTTCTTTCAAGATCAATTCCATTTTAATCTCGAAAAATCAACAATTTTTTGCCATTTTGGAATTCATTTTGGCCTGGCGCACGCATCGCGAAAATTGATCAGCAAGAAACAGTTTTGAGCCTCACCAATGCAAAATTTTATCCACATTGAAAAGTGCACCCCAAATGTCTTTGTCGCTGCCCTTCTGCTGTTCCCTCTGCAACTAAGACAACTGTTCACCCTGTCTATTGCAGCAACTGGCAATGGAGAAAATTATGGGAGGGAAGGGTGGATGTGGACCTTGACCCTCCACGCACTCAGACAACCCGAAAAGTCACATGTTTAACGAAATGCGCACCTTGCTATTTGGAAAACCATGGGGGGCTTTGATCAATGCGTTTTAAATAATCATTGTTTTTAATCTAGGCTGCCCCTCCGCTACAGGTCCTTATAGATCGCATCTTTGGGGTCATTCACCCGAAGGGAAGAAATAAAACCGTTTATTTTAAGTCGCACTTGCTTGCGGGACAGAAAAGAAAATAACAAAAAAAAAAACAAGGGTGAGTGCCGTGTGCAAATTGAACAACCGAATTTATTTCTGCGACTGATCAAATCCACTTGGTGCTCTAAAAAGGAGAACAATTATTATTTGAGGGACTTTTTCGTTATCATCATCATCATCATCGTGGAGTCATATGGACTGATAGCCATTCGGCTGGTGGTCCGACCTTTTACCTTGTTGCACACACCTTGGGCTCGCAAGGAGAACTATGCCCCATAATCGTAGCCCAATTCTGCTCTGCATTCAACTGAAACGACTCGGACCAGTTTTCCGGCGTATACACGCCAACCCGCAGGTTTCCCGGAGAGAGTCATGCTCTGCAGAGCAGTGATGTGCGACTTGTGAGATGTGGCTTCTCTGTTGTGTAACCTGCCAAGCCACTGTCTTGGACTTGGAGCTAGGTGTTCTTTAACGTGCGCAGTGTGATACTGTACACGGGACCTCCTTCTTAAAGTCCCATCCGAAGGACTAAGAGACTGGCCACTAAGTCTCTCTTTCCGACCTCATTTACTGTGCCTCGCCCAGGGAGGATGCACCATTTGTGCCACAGTAAATTTCGTGCCCCGACGGGGAATCGAACTCGGTCCACCTGGGTGGGAGTCCAATGCGCTAACCACTGCGCCACGAGGTTCGGACAAGGTTATCATTGCAGGTTATCATTGCCACGAGGTTATCATTGCATTTGAGTCCCATTTTAAATGAGTGATGGGGTGTTATTGTTAATTTTATAATTATTTAATCTTGACTATCTTGATAAATGGCCAATGTCCTTTGCCATATTGTGGGTGGTGTTATGAAGGTGTTCTCTATTTTCCTGCGCAGTATTTTTTGGAATAAAACGCGAGCCATCTGTTGGACCTATCAAATGGGACACCCTGTATAAGAATATCATCTGTGAAGACACGAGAGCAGAGGAGTCTTTCCTGTCATGTTGCAGCGGCTCATCGCTACATGATCCACAGTGTGACACCTCCGTGCGCGTTCGTTTTCATTGTTTTTGGCGGTCTGTCAGCGGCTTCCATTGTCTCATCAATCATTACCAAAAATGTTGGAGTTCACTTTGTCAACACTCAACAGCGCCCCAAGTGGACAGTTGAAAATGGAAGGACAATACACTGCGTTCGTTGGTTGGTCGGCAATCGCCCATCGCAATTTTGCAATACAAGGCCGTGTTCTCAATGCAGACGCCCAGTCAAAGAATAAATTCATGAATTGCGCACATGGATTGGCGCGCAAAAATAATGCTGTTGGAAACACGAAACTGCTTCGTCTAAAAATGAATGACTTTAAATTCCAAAAAATAAAAATTGCAGTTATTTTTATTTTTGACATCCTGTATGTTTAAATGGACGAGTCCATTTGACTTTCCTCCATCTCCGCCCTCCAGATCGAAGATCATCAAAAAGGCAAGCCAATTTGGATCGAAGCTTGACACCCGCACACACAGGAAGTCAATTCATTTGGAGGACTGGGCGGACATGTGATTTGCTGATCGCCTCTGAATTATTTTCAGAATTTTCATTGCTCCGCCCAACAAACAAATGGGACAGCTCAGACTTCTGATGGACACGGGATAAACCAAACAAACGTAGAAGGCATAATCAAGAGAGAAGGGCGTTTCATTTTGCACAAAGTCTGCATGGTCTTGATAACAGCAGCCTTCGATTTATCCAATCAAGAAAGTGAAACTAATATTCGATGACCTTATTGGCTTCAACGGGAATAACCTTTTTATTTTGTACAGCTAAACGTCCATCAAAGTGACAAACGAAGGATGGACCAAATTATCTGGTATTTGTGCACTGTTCTGCTGCAGCCCCTCTGGTATCAGTAAACAGGACAGCCGTGCTCCCCATGAGGCACTCTGGGGTTTGTGCCACAGCGCAATATTTTGGTCTGGTCTTTAATGCAGGAGTTGCTTGCTCCATATGCGCACCGGGGTATGGCGCGCATGGGGTGGAAAAGGTTAATGCCTCTTCATAAATTCCTGGAACTTGCAGAAAAAGCCCTAAAACGTGAGGTTCAAACATTGAAATCCCACTCCCCAATACACACTCTTGTTCTCATAGGCAATTAGGTAGGTAATTCATGATAGGGCTAGGTTAGGTTCATCTGCTCCTTCGGCGGAGAGATCATGACGGGGGTTACGCTAACTCAGAGCTGCGTGGTAAATTTTTGCCATCTGCTCCAATGGAAAAAAATTACCTCGCAGTTCGGAGTTGGCGTTACCCCCGTCATGATCTTCGCTGCTTGTGTTTCAATTTTTTTATCTCATTTTGGGAATCTTATTTCTTTCTGTCTTCACTTATCCACCTACTTTTCTTTTTTCCAACATGTTGGTCTTGTGTTTCCACAATGGTTTTTTTGGCCACTCTTGATGGGCCTTTGGCATTTGCCTTCCTCAATTTTATTAAAAAAATACAATGTGAAATAGTAATTAGTATCAAGCTCCCAAAACATCTCACTCGTTCAGGGCAGTTTTTAATTTATTGGTGAGGACAGTTTTCACTTCATCTTTTAATTTATTGGTAAGGACAGTTTTCACTTTATCAGCTATCTTTGCCCACAGACATTAGGCTACATATAACTGGCGAGTCCTGTGCCGATCTCTCCACTGAAGAATTAGATACATTCTAATCACTGGAAGGGACAGAATCTCTGGATGGTAGGGGAATGGCATTTATCGTGTTTGGTTATCTTTTACTGTTTTTCTTATTACCAATAGGCACAATTTTATTTTGTGAAACGTTTGTGCGGTTATTGAAGAAAACTAGAAACACGAAAAAAAATTGGTGTTGCTCAAGAAAAACTCCAATAACAACGTAGATCTGTAAAAAAAATTCTAAAAAAATTCACGTTATCAACTTGTTATTGGTAGGTAGATAACTTACTCTTTCTGCCTCTGTAAAGTTTTAAGCCGCCTTTCATTCTGTGCTGAATGTCCAGGTTGCTTATACTGAGAGAAGCGGGGATGAGGTGCAGATGTATTATTCGGGACCTTGGTAACAGCAAAAGAGCCTGCCAATGTATCGATCAAGTCTTCCATCCCAACAGTGGGATAAGACAACTGCTGAAGGATCAGACTGACCAAGAACACAGGTACTTCTGTTCTTAGTCAAATTGAATAGGTAGGTACCTAAGACACTTAATCTAAAATGCAAGAAGCAGTATAAACAAAATGGTAAGATTGTTCAATTTAATTCAAATAGGTAAAATATATGAAGCGGTGAAAAATGATCCAATGATCTATACATTGGATCAGCCAACTAGATGGCATCATGGGACATCATCTATGCCATGATTATTGTGCGTGTCTGGACATCACTGGCCTTCTTAGATCCCCTTGCAGGCTATCTGAGAACACCAGATATTGCTATGGCCGGATGGGGTCATGCCCATTTTGAGTACCGGTACCTATACATTGGATGATTTTTCTTTTTTTTTTTTTCTGTGGGACACAAGTGTGCATTTTTATTTCATATTTTTGTCCCAATTTTTTTGTTATTCTTTTTTTTTTATCAACATTGATTGTGACACAAAAGACAGATCAATAGGTAATTGAGCAATTACACTCAAAACAATTCCAAACCTTGCAACATGTTTTTGTCAAAGAAAAAGGAAAAAGCCGTATGGATCTCAACCAAACTCACAATTATTGTCCAATGATCACGACTCCCATCCAGTGCATGATATTCGATGAACAAAGCCAGTCAGTATATCCATTCCAGAATAATTATCATATAAATGTTCAATGTTGATACGAACAAAGTTCGACCAAATGCAGGAAACACGCCACATAAAGCGGTGGCAAATTCAGATTTATGAAATTGGTAATATATTCCCTAGATGAAAGTGACGTGCAATGATTGGACCATTGCATGGTTGGAAGAGAAAGAAAGAAAAACAATAATTAGGACAAGTGAAAAGTTACTGCGGAACAATGGGGAAAAAATTGTCTAAAAATATCTTCTTTAAACATACCGATTTACCTACACCATACCTATTCAGGTCTTTGGAATTTTTCAACAGAGGCCTTTTTGCAGTCTGGCAACTCTTGGCAACTCTTGGGAGCTTCCGATGATACCATTCTGAAACTGCTTGTGCCAAAAATGTGTATTGAATGCCTAACATCAGTCCATACTTTTTATCCTTGCCGACATTATGGGTCCCTTATGGGACCGACTGGGGGTCCCTTATCACTTATGTATGTTATATGGGACCAGTATTGGTCTACAGGGACTCAGATGGGGAACATTCTGGCTGATTTTAGGTATTCCAATACAAAGTAGGGCTGTGCGAATCGGCTTTCGAATCGAATCCCTAAGGTTCGAATCTCGAATCGAATCCGAAATGATTCCATTTGGGATTTTGCGATAATTCGAAAAATATTCGAATCGATTCTCAAATCTTTTAAAATGTCCAAATTGATCTACAGTCCCGTAGGTATGCCACAACCTGGATCCAAACAGTGCTTACAAGTGTCACTGAGCAATGCCCACAATAAAATTCATGTTTACTATCCTGTAGGACTGCGTGAATCGTGATTCGATTCGAAAATCGCGAATCTGGCCAGATTCGATTCGATTCGAGACATGTGGTGGGATTCGAATCAAGATTGGAGATTTGAAGAAAATGATTCGATTCGAAAGGATTCGCTTCGAAATTGGACAACTGATTCAGATTCGATTCGAGATTCGAACCTTAGGGATTCGATTCGCAGGATTCGATTCGAAAGCCGATTCGCACAGCCCTACCACATGTGGGCAGCGATTCTGTCGTGAAGTGAGATCGGGCCACTCATATCGGACGCATGGCACATACACATGTGGGGTATTGGAAAACTCACAAACTGATAGTCCCTACACTTTTTGCAACTTTTCCGCGGGCTTCTGGTTTTGCGTGCGGGCTTGTAGAAATATAAGCCGGGGAGCCTGACAGGCTCCTTACCTGAAATTTTCATTTCGAGCCCTGCCTTCAGAATACGTTTCTTGCCCCCAAAATCAACCTAAAATTTCAAAATTTCTTCAGCTTCTGGGGGGCTCCGCCCCCAGACCCCCTGCCCCTTCTTGTAACCCTGCTGGGGCTCCGCCACAGACCCCAATTACTGGGGGCTCCACCACAGACCCCAATTACTGGGGGCTCCGCCCCCAGACCCCCCAAATGGGCCGTACCCAGATCATAATGGGTTGAAATGGACCCCTATCAATGAAAGGGCCAGGGCTGCAAAAAGTCGGGAGCACGGGAGCATTGATCCCGGGACCGTTGCGGGCCGACCGGGATCGAAATTGGACTGGAGAGCAAAAAAAAGCTCTCCCACTTTTTCGTCCGGGACAGAAAAAAGACATGTTGATCGGAACGAGGGAAACTCTTTTTGATTTTTCGACAGGGATCGAAACGGGCAGACCAGCAAAAGAAAGCTGACGAGCAAAAAAAAAGAGCTCATCGGCTAAAATTTGACCAGGCTCCAAAATCCGTGGTCCAGGGCTCCAAACGACTTTTTGCAGCCCTGGAAAGGGCCCCCTAACTTGGTGGGCCCCTTCGGTTTTTGCCCCCCCCCCCAAACTCAGAGAGTAGGGTGAAATGCCCTAATACTGACACCCCATTTTTTTTTCGCGGGAAAAATCATATAAAATCAGTTCTATTCATGCTAGAGAGCTGAATTTTTTTTAACTGACAGATATTTTTCTCGCGCAACTGGTGGTGTGATTTAAAATTCTCTGGCATTGATAGTTTTCATGCAAAAACCAAATTACTGCCAAATTTTTATTTTCCCCTAATACCTGTGGCGGTTGTTTGATCAAATTGGTTAGGATGTGCTAATTTGTTCCTTCTTTCTATTCCTCTAGGTGGGTGGGGTGGGTTTTAGAATTGAGGGAGAGTTTGTTCCCAGTTTAAGGCCCAGTAGTTTGGGCAGACTGTGTCAAAGAACCAGTCCTGGAGGGAACCGATGCCGGTGATCTGTGGAAGAAGACCTGTTGATTGAAAATGAAAACAGGTGGAGATCACTTGTCAGTTGAAACGAGACCCTCCCCTTCTCTCACTGGGGTAAACTCTAAAGGGCCTCCGGCTAGCTCACTTCAAGGGGAAAAATCACGTATGTCTTCACCAGATTTTGGCTCACTTCTGCTACCTAAACACCTACGCACCTTTCAAAAAAACAGCGGGCATCATCGAGATCGGCAATAAACAAATCTGACAACCTACGCAATTTTGGCTAAGCCAAAATACCTGAAAAACTCTATCTCTCTCTCCAAAAGTCGCAACACTCCTTCGAGGCGGAGCTTCTTTTTAATTTGAATTTAGCCACTCAAAACAAACACCAATTCGGGTATCTCTCAGTATCCCGCATCACAGAAATAAATAATTCCTACACACTAAAAACTCTTGCAAAAGTGAGCCATGAAGTCATTTCACAAACTCAATTCCCCAAACAAATTGGATCACATCATATGAAAATATCACTTCTCCCCACAAGAATGTTTATGACCTCTCACTCAAAATTAATGAAGCAAATTTCTTCAAAATACCAAGCCTTGCCGTTTATTTACATCTTCTTCTCTAAAAGTCTCCAGCCATTTGCAACAAAAACTAAACTTCTGAAATGCAACTAACAATCAAATAAAAATCTGAGAAACGATTAAATTTTCCCCCCACACTCATACTCACACACTCCTGGACAAACACAAATGAAACACAGTTTAAAAGAGAGCATCAATGAAACTTTACAGCAAAGCCGGCATGACTAGAAGAAACAAAAACCCCTACCTAAAACCCCTCAGCGCGCTCCTTAGCACTACCTTGCCCTATTGGCACATTCCTACTTACCTACTGGCCAGATACTAATTAAAGGGACAGGGACTGCAGTGGGAAGGACAGGGCGCAACTGAATGAACGAAGCGATCAGTAGCTGTATGTTGAGTCATCAGGCCACACAGCCAGGCTGTGGGAATGTAATTTCCATGCTTGACTTCATCAATCGCCTCGGCAACAGCATCTGCAACTGCTCATCTGACCTTTCAGTTGTCCGAAATCAGTTCAAAGTTCGTCTCAGGTCAGGAATTTGGCAAGTCAGTGTTTGCTGTGAACTGACTGGCACCCACCAATTGCCTTCTTCAATCACCACAGTTCTAGATTTTTACTGTTTCTGGAACCACCAACTGACTCAAGGTGACAGCATTTCAGCCTTTGTGTGTGTGTGCTGTCTCAGAGAAACAACATTCTGCCCGATCGAATTCACAGGAGAACTCCCCAAACAGTTCTTAATTCTTACTTGGAACCAAAGTTCATGACATCGACGGCGGCCATTTTGATTTCCATCAGAAACTTGTCTCACCCGGAACAGAAGTCGGCAATATCAGCTTGGCGAACGTAGAAACTAATTCACGAACTAGCTACCTTGATCAAACTATTCCTCCAAACTATCAGTTCATGACAAAGAAATTCAAGTTGGCAAAATCAGGCACATCACCAAAATTCCGGCAAAACTTCTCCAACAGAAAACGTGCTGCTCTCCTCCATGGCTGAACGAAAAAAGCCCCGTTTCCAGCCAAGTTCGTTCCCGCTTGCATTTCCTCTCTCTCTCACGTCTCACATCCAAAAAATTAGCCTCTCTCACAGGCCCTGAACTCTTTTCCCAGTCCCATTAAATGACGTCAGAGGAAGCGACCAATCACGTTTGCCCAACAACCAATCACGTTGCGGCAGACGCCCATAAT
>JASGXE010007612.1:0-18043 GCA_030068105.1 Sinentomon sp. SZTP_YWyxl | reverse complement strand
CAAAATGTGCATCCTTCAGAGGAGAATAATGTTTTTTCAAAAATGAATGCAAAAAAGCACAGTATTCAGTAATTAAAGCTTCTTCACAACAAAATTAAAAACCTCAGACCCTATCAAGTCATTTATCTAACAAAATCTCCAAATTGCAGGAATGATTTGGTTGGATTAAGTTAAAATAAAATTGTTCGCAGGAAGTTTGTTTGCAAACACAGACGTTCTCGCCAAAATCAGTTCAAATCAGCAGACTTTTCTCACTAAAACGGTAGTTTTCTTAATTTCCTTGCGATATACGATTCACAGAGCGAACTAAATCGAAAACAAATTGAATTTGCTAGAGAGATATCAGAAAGTTCACTCTCTTTAGTTCAGACAATCGTGTTTGAAACACCCTTAAAATAAAAAAAAAAAAAATAAAGAATAAAGCACAAAGCACAAAGCACTATCGCAGAACAAAGCAAATGCTGAAGAATACATGCAGGGGTGGTAGAGAGTGCATTCTTTGAGGCGGAGAATGCATTATTTGCCATGCCTGCGCGTAATGTTCAGATTTTGACTTTGTTTTCCAGGTGCTCTTTCGTGACCTCAAATTTTAATCGAGACAAATAACTCTTATTGTTTATGAAAGGCCGCTCATTTTATCATTCGCTGCTCTTTTGCAAAAAGCGACGTGACTTTATCATCACTGTTAATCTCTCACAGGGTAATTACTTTTGAACAATATTGGGATTTTACTGTGACGTAGATTTAAAAGTTTCTTTTGTGATATTTGCAAGATTCTAATTTTGCTTCTTTTTTGTTGGTTGTCGAAATACGTAGATGTTCAGGGAAAATTTGTGGGTGTGGCAATCACCTTTCCATAGCGTCGGGATATTGCACATACGTCTGATCTTTGGATTTTTATCAAGTCTTTTCAAGTAATTGGAAATTATGCTATGTGATTATCTACGGGCACATTTTGGCTCCCGAGACGTCTCAGGCAACGGGGGTTATTCTTCAGGCGGGCGCATCTGTCCGATTTGAAGGGTAGCCTTCCCCTAAAAAGGCGTGCGTTTTTGCGTCCGGTTTAAAATCATAATGTGAACCACTTTTGCAGGAATTTATTTTAAAACGAGATTAGTCTAGCCTGGTCAATAGATGTCACAGAACTTCGGTCGATGATCATTAACCTGGTTTTCCACACATACGTCTTGTAAAGTATCACCGTTTAACCGCTTTGTGCGTTTCACTGGTGTTGTGGCCGAATGGTGCTTCATGGGATCTCAATATAGTGATAAGCATGTTTTTTGTGCATAGTTACCTCCGTGATTTGAATTCACTAATCGATATCGTACACCGAAGTTGGTTGGATCGATTGCCTTTACTTCCCCGGCCGACCAGAGTGAACAAAAATCAACTACATAAACCCGCAAGGACAATTGTTAACTCCCAGAGATAAGTATTAACTTCAGCGATAAATTTCCATTTTCAGATACGATATCCTGGGGTGTTCAAAGCAATATCCGAAGCCCTTGATTACCAGTTTTACAGTGGTATAAATGAATTTGAAGGTGATTCCGAAAGTGGCACATTGCAGATGAACATTCCGGATGAGATCATAGAAACAACAGCTGATATCATGGAGACTCTCAGCATGAAAAAAGCTGGACCTGGTGCGGACATGTTGACGTCATTTATCGCAAATAATGTTCCTCCTTCACTTGATGGTGAAGAGAATCTGAAGAACCTCTATCCTCAAGACAGCATTCTTTCTGCAGTGAGGTTACCTGTTATGGGAGATGATTCACCATATCAGTGGCTAGGATATTTCTATGGCTATGTAAGAGGTGCTCCTTCGACGGTACGTTACGTTTCAGCTTACATTTTACTACCTTTCCGACTAACTTGTGCTATCTTGAATCCTAACAAACGTGATATTCGAAATTTAGCTCAGATGCTATAGATGCCGTGTTTGAGAAATTAATCTTTATTTACCAATCAGGACTGCGCTATAATCTTCCTGGTGTGAGCGAGATCTGGCATCATTCTGTGTATGAACGGGCTGTTGAAATGGTCGGCTTTAAAAAATAGAGTTCGTGGTAGCAAGCAATCCTCGCGCATTCACATCGTGAGCCTTCTGATAGCAATTCTTTAACAATGACTCGTTCGACGATCGCTGTCCAAAGAAAATGCAAACGTTCAACTTTCTTCTCTCGAAATTCCGGTTATGACGATAGATTACGGAACCCGCAAAACTGTCTTCAAGGTTAACATAATTGCCTTCCAATCCTCTTCACTCTATTACTACAGTCTCCCGAGGGACTTGGGGGATCATGACTTCCACCTCTGGGGGACTCGTGGGCGCAAAAAAGAAGAAAGAAAGAAGAATTGCTGCTCCATCGCATCTTTTTAAAAAGTTTTTAAAAACGAATTTGATATTTAACGTAAAAATAAAAACGTTAACCGCGCTACCGATCTTTCTGCGAGATATTTTAAAATGTCATTAAAAGCCGTGGATTTCCCTATCTCGCGGTATGACATTTTAAAGTGGATGTGTCTTCTTTTCTGCTGTGTAAATCCACATCCCTGATATACTGGAATGTCGCTAAAATTATTGGGTCGAGTTTCCTGGTCTTGCTATGAAGGCAGTTCATAGACGGTACAAAACAATCACCTGCCTCCACTTAAGAAATTATTGTTTTCCAGAATATCGGAGTTGTGTGCAGTGTGCTTGTCTGAAAAAATCCTGCGTCTAAACGAGATAACCCATACTGAACGTATTTGATTACCAGGGAAATCTTCCAAAAAGTCATATGTTAAAAATAACCGATGAAATAAAATAGGAAATGGAGGAAAATTGATATTTTTATGGGAGTAGTTAGGCCGCTGATATTCCATAATCTAAAACCGAATTAATTGATAAGCCATCCAACGTTTGCTCATTTTTCGTAATTTCTGGCGATACCTTTGCTGACGTGATTGTGAAAGTGTTTGGAACACACTGCCAAGCGAATAAAGTCAATTGGACCAACGCTATCACCTGAACAAGTTACACAATGTTCCGAGAATGGTCCTTTGTGTTGCATATTTGGTAACTACATGCATCTCGGTATTAGAAAGTTGTCATACCCGTTGGCGTTGTTTAAACAATTTCAATTTTGACGCATGGGATGTTGTGTAAGAAAGCTATGAGAAATTTTATCCACCGTGTTCATCGTGTACTTTCAATCGAAAATGCTAACGAATATCTACGCAAGCATGTGCATAAAATAGAATTTAAAATTAATAAATACGAGATGAAAATTTTTAAATAGAAATACACATAACAGAATGATAGAAACAGATATTCCAGTAGAAAAATACATCACAAATAAAATTTAGAAATCGAATTTATAATTTCGTTGAATTTGTGTGCATGGGATTGTTTTTGTTGTATTTTATGGATTGCACATTACAAGTGGCAATGGAACTAATGATGTACCTTGGTTGCGACAGTTGTTAAACTCTTAGTTATTTTTTCTTTTATTTACACACATTTTTCACCGTCGTGGGCTACGTTTTAAACATTACCGTTATGACAATCGTAAACCGTTTCGGAATGGTGTGAATATTGGTCAAAATAATTGGCTTCGAAAATACACTTTCTCCCTGAAACATTATTGCGCCCTTTGAGCAGAAAAGCAGTGCCACAGTGATGAAGTTCCAAAATACTCGAATACTTATAAGAAACCTAAATAGAAGAAAAAAGTGTAAAAATTAAATTTTGGATCACCCAGTAGATCCTCCACATCAACACTCACGAGTGATTTACGATACCAGACATGGCTACGAATATTTTCTAGGGGTCTTTATTATTTTTCCGTAAAATATCATGAATTTGATTCGAGACAATGTCATTTTCAGAAGTTATTATGAGGAAAATGCCGGCTTAAAAACGTTGACACACGTATTATCAAAACTCACAACTCCTTATAGGATATTCCAGGGATATCCTTGTTTACCACTGATTTGATAGCGCCAAGTGTTCTCAGAAAATTGTTCGGTTACAAACACTCAAGAATATAGTTTTCTATTTTCCATCATACAGACTCGCGCGAAACCCGTTTCAAATGCAAAAAGCGTGGGTCTTGATCCGATATCAAAATTTTTTTCTCTCGACGATATGGGGAAGAAAAATTACAGGATTCAGTTGTTACAGAATTTTCCAGTTCAGGAGGTATGTTGCAGAGAATGATTTCCTGAGATATTAGTAACACTTCAAACCAAAACTCATTTCGCCGTTATATGACTTTTTTTGCATTTGCGACGGTGCCAAGTTTCGAAATGTTACTCTCACCTGTTTGTCGGATTATCTATAGAGTTAGCTCAGCCTGGATCTTCCGCCAGCTTATTTTCGAAATCTATCGAAATAGCAGGTTGCACTGACGTTATTTTTATATGCGGCTGCTCTTAAAGCACATTGTTGATCAAAGGCGCACTCGAAAGCGAACTTCGGCAGTTGCATCGGTGGTCGAGTATTCAAGGCACTGGACTATTAACCCGACGCATGGGCATCTATTCCAGCACGTGACCGACATTTTTTTTTAATTTTTGAAGTCTGGGGTAGTTTACACATTTTTGCGGCTGTGAGGCACCAGGCGGTAAGCGTTAACCAAGACCAGGTCAAGGTATGGTTGTAAAGGTTAGGTCAGGTTGATGTGGCATTAAACATTTTCGTTAGTAGCGTTTAAATGAGGTTTCGTTACGATTTCAGTGCAATGTGCGATTTCAGTAGGTTTCGAAAATATGCCGTTCGCCGTTGTTAACAACTTTATGATATTAGAAGCAAATTAGTGGCGTGGCCTAGTCAGCTATTATATCGACACACAATGCTTCTAAGACTCCATGGGTTTAGAATCATTTGTCTGGCCGTCAATCTCACTGTATTCCCATTGTTCCGGTGACGACCTTTCCAGAGAAATGCACATGCAA
This sequence comes from Sinentomon sp. SZTP_YWyxl, assembly GCA_030068105.1. Classification (NCBI taxonomy): domain Eukaryota; kingdom Metazoa; phylum Arthropoda; class Protura; order Sinentomata; family Sinentomidae; genus Sinentomon; species Sinentomon sp. SZTP_YWyxl. Next base: position 13,096 of record JASGXE010007612.1, on the reverse strand, counting down.
CGTACATAAAGGGGTGCTTTTTATCACGTCCTGATTGGGACTATTGCTATACTGGTGACAGAGCGAAGAGCACCTGACGGTCTCAGTCACGATTTAGGTCAGTGAAAAAAACCAAACAGAAGCGGTTTCACAAAAGCAGAAAAAGTATTCAAGCAATCTGAAAAAGTTCAATAGCTAGAGTTGCAACGGGAGAACGGACGATGTGCTGGGAAGGCTATTCCAATACCGTGTAGAGCACGCTAAAATCATTTAAAAACGGTTGGATTCATATAGAATGGTGGAAAGCAAGTCCATTGCCTGCCATTCGTTGAACGGACTTCCACAAAGTATAAGAGTTGGGCATTGAGAAATTGAGAAAAAAGGTAACGATATTACTGAAACCTTGAAGGTAATTCAGCATGCGCTAGCTTTCCAGAGAAGGTGAACCGAGTGTTTTTATTATTTTGGACTCGCTACTTCACGCGCATAAGAAACCGTGATCATGCAGAAGCCCTTTTTGGATCTCTTCTGTACTTCGGTGATACCTTCTTGGGAGACGGATGCCAAATGGTACTAGAGTAGCCAACGACCGGAAAAACAAGGGACATAAAGGCATAAAGTTTGTTCTCCTCGGAGGATTCCTCAAGATATATCCAAGTGTCCTTGTGGCTTTACACCGTGTGAAATTGAAGTGATCCTTCGGGACAGGTCGCGTGAAATTAAAACTCAAAAATATTTAAAAATCTTCACGTTCAATTTGCTAGTTATAGATGTTGTAAACAACCGTAGCGCCTGGGAATTTGAGCAGCTTTGAAAGGAATCTGCTTTGGTTTATGCTGTGTTTATCCTCATGCCCGAGGTTTTGCTCCAAGTTGAAACCTGCTTCAAGTCCGACCAGAGCAGGATAGTGTCATTTGCAGTAGCCACAGTTCTAGAAAACACCGCATCATTCCCTAATGGGCATTACAGGAATGATGCCCATTCGATACATCATAGATGTGAATGCGGAACAATGGTGGACACTAGACACTACTTTTGGCACTTCGACGTAATCCATGAATCTGCCTAGTTGATATCCTCATGCTGGACTACTTGAGTAGAAGTTTAAAAAAATATTTTGTAATTTGAGGGTGAAATTTCGAATACCTAGGTTATTGAGTTTGGAGAGAATTTGTCATTGGAGTACAAGATCGAAAAGCTTGATTAGATTGTAGATTATTGCATTTGCGGTGTGGTTTTTATCGAGGCGCCTATTTCGCCAATTAAAGGCAGGATTTGAGTCCCACAAGATAATGTCTTACGAAATCCAAACTGATTTGGGTGGAGAACGTTGTTTCCAGGAAATAATGTTTCTGCAAAAGACACTTGATCAGAAATCTTCGATCAGATGCAAGTTAATGAGATTTTGGTTTTGTGTGGCAGTATCAAATTTCCGCTCTCTTATAACTTTCTCTACGCATCACAATTCTTCCGGAAAGAAATGGATAATATATGGATCATGTGACAAAATGCTGTTCGCTGCACTGGTTGGTCGGTTGTAATTTTTTATTTTATTTTTTATTTTTATTGCTGAAAGACTCAATAGCTACAAATGTTGTCATTGTGTGGTCAATAGAGTGGCTTAATAGCTTCATTTCCGCTTGTGCGTGAGTATACGGGCTTAAGGGGGGACTCTCTGCTTTTTAACAACGCAATTTCCAGAAACTTACTGCAAAAAAACAAAAATAGATTGCGGAATATTTACGAAAGAAAATGAACGGTAAGCAGCAGGTTAAAGAATAAAAGCAGACAAAATATGTGGGCAATCAAATGATACCAAAACAAGTAGAGACGACATTAAACCCATAAACAATTCCCAAATGATTCATGAGAGTTATATGTGCAGAAGGAGAAGTCATAGTTGAGAGAACTAATTCTTCAGAAATACCCGAAAATTGTGGTCAGCGGTCGAAAAAAAATATCAGACCTCGAATATCAAGAAGTGACTCTGTTCGATACCATAGTGGGCCATAGTCTTTAGTCATATGGCGTACACAGGGTTACCCAAAAGTCACTTGACAACCCCAGTGAAGTGCATTCCAGTTTTGAAGCAACTCCAGAAGCTTGAAGTGGATTTTGTTCCAATTCGAATTGAGAGCACCTGCAGCAGGCAGCCTGCCAAATCTGAACTGAAATCTGTAGAAATAGGCCCACAAGAGAAGATTGAAAACTAGCAAATGGTAGGGGTTGTCAAGTGACGATTGGTAAACCCTGTATAAGTTCAGAGAGACTGAGGAATATTTTTTCGATATTTTGTTATCCAGATCTTCAAAGCAAAACTGGAAAATTGCAACATGAACGTTCGCTAACGAGTTTTCCGTGAGATTCGTAGATTTGCACGTCCTCATGGATGGTAAAATGCTTGTGGAAAGCAACACATAAAATGGATTCCAAGGGACGATCGGAGAATTGTCAATGGAATGAATTGTGAAATTCAAAGTTTTGTTCAGATTTTATTATGCTGCCAAGCGAACGGGAACCATTTCACAGATCAACAGAAGTGCGCATGTACTTTCTTCAACAGAATTATGAAAGGCACCTGCCTGAAGTAACTTTCAAGAATGTAGAAACCCCCAGTAATATGAGAGGTGAAATCAATAACTCTCTATCTTCTGGGACATCCAGTCATGGGCTTTCCTGAAAACTGATGGTACCGCGACGAATGATACAACATCTCACACCAAAAAATTATAAACAGATGCAACTTGGACGACTAACATGAATTGGTAACCACAGCAATAACATGTCCAGTTAATAAATTTGACCTACGCTTCATTATCATCCAACGTATGGCCAAGACTTTCAGTTGTCGGGAAACCCTTATCATTCCAAAAGTTAGCGGTAACATTGCAAATGTCACCGTCATAAATCATTTTTCGTTATCATCAATTACAGTGGGCGAAAGGATCAATAAGGGAACAAGTCAAGAAAGGCATTTCGAATTCTGTTGCGCAGTTATGGACGTCGCCAGAGAAACCATACGTTGAGGACAGTATTCAGGAAGAATTTCAGGTGTGAAAGTCTCCTGTTTATACTCGTACTTTAACACAGGGTTTTTTCAGACGATTCAGTCTTTATACTTTCGTAGCTTTCTTTATAAAAATCTCACGGCTGCATGAAGTAACAAAAATTAAAACCATAATAATGTCGCAATTCGTAAATGTTTCCGACGTGCATGAGTACCGCAAAGAAGTCACTAAGGCTATGCCGGAAAATCTAAGCAATGTGGCAGATGTTTCCTAAAAACAATGAGCGTTTAAGATTGTTACCGTCGCACCATCATCACACCATCGTCACATGATCGTGAGGAAATCGTTATTTTAATTCGCAAACGTTGTTTCCGACAAAGAAAAGTAAGAGTGCATGGGAAATTGCCGACATTGCAAAGGTTCGTAGTTAAACTAGAAAATTTCCTGCAAATGCCGAAAGATCTTTAGTCCTTGCTGGAATGGCTTTTACTTGACCTTGAAACTGTATTGGGTGTGGTAGAGGAGGCTTCCAGGCAACATCAAGTCTATCTTCCGACATTGCCATCTTCATCGATTAGGCGCAGATAAGAAAACGTAGCTTGAGGAAGCACTCTATTTTTTCGACGACATTCAGTAGGAATAATGAGATTTGTATAAGGCTCTTAATATTGGAACGCATTTGATTATTTAATTGTTCAAACCATGTCATGCAACAACGTGGTCTGTTATTGCATGTTAAATATCCATTTTCGTCATCATTCAAAATCCAACACGGAAGGGCGAACTCAACGCGATAAAAATGATTCGCGAAATTAAATTTTCATAATTCGTTGGCACGCCCCTTAGCCACAAAAGATTTCCTCATCCCTCCACCACACCAGAAGGTGATGTCCCTTCCCCAGGTTTGTTCCCTTCCATTGAAATCGACCAAAACTGTAATTTCTTAAAATCCCTCTTCTTACCCATGTCTTCTTTATCAAGAAATTTTCTTCGTTGAATATTTCTTAAATTAGGAGTACTGCTCTATGAGAGATTTAATCATAAAATGGCTTTCTTCTTTAAACGGTGGTATGCAGGTATCTGATTACGTACACCCGAAGTATTCATGGAATGGGTCAGAAGCCTACCATATGTACAGCATTATGAAAGATTACCATATGGATTGGATTGGACTGCGTGACTCTGGTATGGACGAAGATTCAATGGATTTCGAAATAGACGTAAGTCTGCCATTACCGTAGAGAAAGGCGAAAAAATAATCGTTTTGTAACGTTACTCTACGCACACCTCGGTACATATGGACACAAGTTTTTTAACCGACAGCAAAACTCTGCCATTAAATTACCCATGTTAGAAACTTGAATCTTTGAGCCGAGCATCGCAGCCATTGAACCCAATTTGCTACCCTTCCACTTCACTCATGTATCGCAATTTGGTCCATGAAATCTCCAGAAAAGGAACCGGTAGTAGCAAATGCGAAAAATTTGTCATTTTTTTCGCAAATCGGGTTTTTCGTTAAATATTACCAACATCTCGGACATATTCTTATCAACAACCACTTGGCATATCAAAAATGACCGGTGAAAATTGACATAACTTTATATTTCCACGTGATAAGCAATGACTCCGTCAAGTCCTTACAGGGTGTTGCCATAAATCCTGCTAAGTTTAATGAACAACATGACAGTTCGTTTTGCCCGAAGTAGCCCATTGCAATTCCAAACACGATTAAAGCTGCTGAAAGGATCATGCATGCGACCTTCCAGCACGTCAAATGTTCTGCCCAACTGCAATGAACGAGTCGATTATGAGCGGTACTGCGCTGTTCGAGTTGCGTGAAAGTTTGTCCTGGCACACGGGCGGTCTGGAGCCCAAGGGCTTACCTAATCTTTAACACGTTTGAACTAAGACCTGATTTAACAAGAATTAAACTGTGTTTTTCAAAATCCCAACTTATGGAATTTTAGGGGTGATGGCTAAAATGGTTGTAGTGATGGCTAATCTGGTTTTTGCATCGGGTTGTTTCCTTCCTGACACATCTGTCCGTACCAGAGTAGCTGATTTTCAAACGAAGTTTAGTCTCTCGCACGGCGTATTGGGACTTCATTGCAGCCAGGTGACAAGTTTGTAAATTTTAGGCAAGTTTTAAAAGTAAAAATGTGAACGATTCGCATGCGGGGAAATTTGTAATGGCGCCGCTGTGTTGGGAGTTGTGCGAGGGTGATGCAGATGGCCTTTACATAGGGTAGGGTGTAGGTGGAAGGTTAAGAGCTTGCACAGAAATTTACGACACAAGCATGCAATGTCAGCCCAGTCATTTGCTGATTGTAAATTGAATTTGTTTACTTTTGTTTTTTATGTTTGTTGATGTCATGATTTTGGGGACAGCATGTAAAATTGATTTGGTGAGCTGTCCCGTCATGCAGAGTTGAAGTGGGTACTTTCCATATTCATTTCATGACTCACTTTTTCAACTTCAAAATTAAAGGCTTGTGAGCGTCCAATGGATCATGAAGCTGACGAATATGCAGGTGTTCTAAGGCACGTTTACACGTTCGCGATTTTGGCCTTCCATTTGTGATGTAACAGTAAAAAAGCAACTCGTGGCCAAAACACTGCACCGAAAACCCGATAACAGGTGATACTTTTAAAAAAACCAGCCTGTAGAATGTCGAATTGCACATTGCAAAATGCATCCTTATTTCGTTGGGATTAAAATTACTGAAATGTTCAGTTTGTTAATGTGACACAAGAATTACCGCGCCGTATTCCCAAAGACGGGGTCTTAAATCGATCTTTATTTTGTGTGTCGCTGAAAATGTCCCTCGAAATTGAGGGGGAACATACCTGGTCCAAAAATCTAAAATTGTCCGAATGCCTTTAAATTATATTAGAATAGGTTAGGATAGATTCGTTAGGTTGGGATAGTGTAGAATAGGTTAGGTTTGGTCAGGTTAGGTCAGTTTAACTTGGATTTGGTGTAGATTTTGCGAGATTAGCGGCAATCGATCTTGAAGTTTTTCGGAGCAAAGTATCCCGACCCGAAACTAAACCTCAATATTTAAATTTTCTTCCGCTTATTGGGTCCTAATCCCCGAGACATTTCTCAAGTTTCTGTTACCCTTGAAACCCAACTTCGTCTTCACCATTGAGAGCGACCTATTCCGGCGCAGAGCGTAGCCAGAGACTTCAACGAATGCTCCCGTGGTAGAGCCGAATCTCTCTAATTGGAACTGTTTTTTGGATCTTCAGCGATGAGACTAGAGGGCTAATATCTCTGAATCGGGGCAACGGATTTTCCACAACAGGAACTCACAGCATACACACGTGTCCAGGAAAGAATGCAGAAAAATTGAAGCAGATGATCAACAATCGTGCCATTCTTCTTAAGAGTACACTCTGAACAGGAATTTCAGTTTGGATCACTATATTTTAACATGTGCTTAGATAGGAAGTGTTCTTTTAAGATCATCAATGGAGCACTTGATCTGTTATTGGAATACACTGAGTGTTCCATTTCCAGCGATTTGGAACACTTAAGGTGTTCCAATTGAACCCTGAATGTGTTATCGAAGGAATATCGCTCATGTGCTCCAAATCTGTAACAGGAATGTCACAGATTTGGAACACTCAGTGTTCCAAGAACACACCAAGTGTTCCATAATGTTCTTAAAAGAACACTTCCTATCTAAGCGCATGTTAAAATATAGTGTTCTAAACTGAACTTCGTGATTAGAGTGTAAATAACTGGTTTTTAGGAATGCTTCGGTTTTATCTTTGTGGTATATCTCAACTACTCATCTCGCTTCTAATCAAGGAAAGGCAGATAGGAAACAAAAAACTAATAAAACATATTATTCCCGATGCAATTAATTAAAAAAGTCTAATTACGTGCCCAGAAGAACCATATCAAACCAAAAACTTAACGCTAGGAAGTCAAAGATTACTCGTGTGGTTTTTGCCCAAGTAAATTGAAATTGCCGTCATTGTATTTATTGAATGTCGGATCTTGCTCACGGAATCAATGTGGTGATCATGATTTAAAAACATTTATCGACTTTTGTACATAAAGATGCATTTATTTATAAAAAGATATACAGGATGTCCCGTTAATCAACCCACTTAAATATCAGAATAGATTCCCCAGGACCATACAAATCGAAGTTAATCAGTGGAAAAAATTTATCCGACCCCCAATTACTGAGATATGCCCCCCAAAACCCCCAAAATGGACCATGTTGGGGTATTCATGGGGGAGGGAAGATTTCACCGTAGAACAACCAAATTTTCAGGACGGTTTCCATGGAACAAGGAAACCAAAAAATGTTCAGTGACGAAAAACCGTCCGAGGCTCCAATTCCATGCAGTGCCCCCATAATATCCAAAAAAGCCCAATTTGGGATTGTTTTGGGGAAACTGAGATATGTAGATTTGGGGTCGTCGCATAAAAACCATGTTTCGAAGTCAGATTGCCAAAGGTACATGGAACAAAAATTGTTCAGTGAAATAAATTCCTATGACCCTTCATTTCCTCGCAGTAGCCACTCGAAAACCGCAAAAAAGCTTCTCGTTTTCAGTGGAATAAGAGTGTAACCACGGTGATATTGTGCGTTACCATGGTAACACTCTTAGCCCCATGAGAACGAGAAGCTTTTTAGCGGTTTTTGAGTGGTTACTGCGTGGAAATGAAGGGTCATAGGAATTTGTTTCACTGAACATTTGTTGTTCCGTGTACCTTTGGCAATCCGCTTTCGAAAAATGGCTTTTATGCGACGACGCCAAATCTACATATCTCAGTTTCCCCAAAACAACCCCAAAAAGGGCCTTATTTGATTTTATGGGGGGCACTGCGTGGAATTGGAGCCTCTGACGATTTTGCGTCACTTAACATTTTTTGGTTTCCTTGTTCCATAGAACCCATCCTGAAAATTTGATTGTTCTACGGTGAAATCTTCCCTCCCCCATGAATGCCCCAAAAGGGTCCATTTTGGGGGGTTTTGGGGGGGAATAACTCACTAATAGTGGGTCAGATCAATTTTTTCCACTGATTACGTTCGATTTGTATGGTCCTGGGGAATCTATTCTGAAATTTTGATGGTTGATTTACGGGACACCCTGTATACAGGGTGTCCTGAAAACATTTCGCCGAACTTCGTGGGGATGTTCCTGATGGCAAAACAAATCGAAATTAATCAGTAAAAATTTTGGTCTGGGCCACCATTTCCATGCAATAACCCCCCAAAGTTCCCCAAAATGGACCCTTTTGGGGTATTTGTGGGGAGGTAAGATTTCCTTTTAGCATTATGATATTTTCAGAACAGGTTCTACGTATCGAGTAAAATATAAAATATTCAGTGACAAAATAACCTACGAGTCCCCATTTTCACGCAGTGCTCCCCCAAAAATCCAAAAAAGCCCAATTTGTGGTGGTCTTGTTTAAACTGAGATACTAAAAGATTGAGTCGCTGCACAAAACTCATTATTCGAACAGATCAACATAAAGGTACGCTGAACAAAAAACATTCAGTGAGAAAATTTGATAAGACTCCCCATTTCCACGCAATAGCCACCCAAAAACCGGTGAAAAGTGTCTTAATTTTCGTGGTAACCATGGTAACCCCTATGGATGCGATGGCAACCCACCAGGTTACCATGGTTACCATGAAAAAGAGACTCTTTTCACCGGCTTGTTGGGTGGCTATTGCGTAGAAATGGGGAGTTTGAGCAAAGTTCCTCACTGAACATTTTTTGTTCAGCGTACTTTTAAATATCGCTCCTCGAAAAATGGGTTTGTGCAGCTACCCAATCTTTTAATATCTAAGTTTAAACAAGACCACCACAAATTGAGCTTTTTGGATTTTTGGGGGAGGACTGCGTGAAAATGGGGGCTCGTAGTGTATTTTGTCACTGAATATTTTATGTTTTACTCGATACGTAGAACTGAAAATTTCATAAAGCTACAAGGACATCTTACCTCCCCCACGAATACCCGAAAAGGGTCCATTTTGGGGTAATTTGGGGGGTTATTACATGGAAATGGGGGCCCGGAGCAAAATTTTTTACTGTTTAATTTCGATTTGTTTTGCCATCAGGAACATCTCCACGAATTTTGGCGAAATATTTTCGGGACATCCTGTATATTTATACATTTGAAGATTCGTACAACGTGAATACGATTCTGTGAAATCGTGTTCTGTTGCTATCCGTTTTCACATGTATGCTGTTGTACTAACTGATGCAGGACATGATTGACCGCTATCCAGCGTTAGAGAATGAAGACCGTGATGTCTTGAAGTTTGCATTGACTCTTAAATATGACGAATCTGTCGTCTGGCTTGCGAAGGACATGAAAGATGGTTTGTCATCCAGCGATGTTTATAACTTTATTCTGGTTAGTATGAGAAGGGTTTGAATAATCGATATTTGTACAGTTTATTTTGGTCTTTTTCCATTTTTTTATTGACACAATATTTTAATTAAGGGTTTGAATAATCGGTATCATATACAGTTTATATTTTGATATTCTCTGGCTCTCGAATGCAAATCCAAGCATGCTGCATGTGGCAAGTTGCCAAATAAGAGAAAAAAAAAACAAGACATTAAAAAACGAAAGGCGTATAAATAAGCCTAATTTTTAAATTAGGCTTATTTATAAGCCTTTCGTTTTTTAATGTCTTGTTTTCTTCTTCTCTTCCTTGCCACATGCAGCATGCTTGGATTTGCATTTCGGTTTGGGGGCCTTTAACTTTTGGGCGAAAATGATGTATGCATTTGTTGCCTGCTTAACGTGTGCGCTAATATGATGTATGCACTTTGCCTGCTTGGTAAATCATGCTTTTATCGGCTCGGCATCCTGTCCTGTTTTCGGCTCTTATCCAATGCCTCGGTCTTGTGCTAAATGGTACAATTTCTTGCATCCTGTTACTTTATGTCTGTCTTGTTGATTGCAAAATTCCACTTCAATCCTGCTGCTGCGTGCGATAAGTAGCTTCTCTCGTTTTCCCTTTCTTTCTGAAAACATTAAAATAACAAGAAAGCCCGTCGACCTGTCGGTCGACCTAACACTCATAGACGAAACATGAAAATCGCAACATGCAAGTCAAATGTTAGAAATTCTCAGGCATTTTATGTGAAGTTGTGCACCCCTGCGCTGTTTCTTCCGTCGTGGAAATCGCACGACACAGTCATCTGTTGGCGGCTGGAGGCAACGCTCTTCACAGCTCCGAGGATGCCGCGTTGCGATGGATGCTCTCTTGCCGCTGTTCATGTACTTGCCGTGTGGATGCAGATTTCTGACTGAAAAAAAATGGAGCTTGCTGGGTGGTTGCTGACCGATCCCTTCCCCATTCGGACGTCTAGCTTCTGGTTCTCTTGTCTCGGCGTGTGTGAAGGCTGAGGAGACGCAAAGTGCTAGAGCAATCGTGTGGAACAGCCAAAACGGCATGGAATGCATGACCAATGCTTTGCGTTGTTTAAACGCTTGGGGTGGAGCGGGCGGACGTGATGTTCGGCCTCTGTTAATCTGATTCTGATAAGAAAAAAAAAACATAATAATAACTTGGGCTTTTTTCCGTTTTTTATTGACAATATTTTAAGGGTTTGAATAATCGATAGTACAGTATACAATTTGGGCTTTTTCCGTTAGTTTTAATTTATATGCACAAAAATATTTCGACGCACATCACGTGATGCCTTAAAATTTTCTATCTAGGCGGCGAATGACGGGATTAAGCCAGACGGAAATGAGGGTTTTGATAAAGTTATCAAAGAGGTAGATAAATTAAACAGTATTTGGAGTCAGAAACCCCGTACATCGACAGCGCAGCAGAGTGCAATCCCTGACCGGCAATATGATGCTGTGTCCAACAAAACAGGACGAGTGATGTCAGATAAGGTGAGAAATAATGAACAACGGGGCATCAGACAAGGTCAGATTTCAAGCTTTGGACCCACCGGAGAATCATCGCAGATGAGTTGCTGCTCAAACACAGCATCGAATTAGAATTAAAAGCAACATCCAGTGTTCCCATTTTCAGGGTAATTACCCTATTTTAGGGAGATTTTGTGCCATTTAGGGTATTTTTAGGGCGCCCATTTTTTTAGGGTAAAACTGGGGTGAAACCAAGCTTTTTTAGTGTTATTTTAGGGATATCGCACCGACGTCGAACGATGTCCCTGATATTTGTCTTTCCGTTTGAAATGAGTGCCCCGGTGCCCCCTGCCCTGCAAAATTGTGCAAGTTGTGGTGATGGTGATGAGTTGTGGTCTTTTTCTGTGTTCCCTGTTCCCTTTGGTTCAGCGGAGGGCCAGACACCGGAGTATAGACACTAGACTTTGCTTTCCTTTGTCTTGACTCTTGCTCTCGGTCAATCATAAATGGGGAACCCTGGTCGTGACTCGTGCGCGATAGCTTGTTCATGATTCTTTTCTGTTGTTGCGTTGTGCTGTGTAGGGGCACCACACACTTAGCTGTGTTTGAGGCATGCACCATTGTTCTCATGTGGCCTATGGAGACGAAGCAAGAGTGGCTTCAGCAAGGCGAATGGCATTTTGAAGTGCACCTCCACCTCGCATCATGCATGTTGTACCAACGTACGTTTATTTTGAAATTTCTGTTTGGCAGGCACCAAATGCACTTCGGTATTTTGAATTGACCTGCACATTGCACAGGCCTGTCTTTGGCGCAAAAACGATATCGGTCCAATTTCCAGGAACGGCAGGAACTCAAGAAATTTTCATTTTTCCCTTATGTTTGGCAAATTTAGGGTAATTTAGGGCGTTTTTGCCCATCTTTCAGGGCCACAGCACCTGGGCCTCGTGGGAACACTAAACATTGCGTTCCGGGGCTGTTCAGTTTGAGATTTCTGCTCTAAGTTACTTGTCTAAAGAGAGTCTCAGTATTGATGATAAGTTTACATCTAAAAAGCACTGCTGCTGTACAGAGACTGAAGAAAAAAGACATAGTAGCAGCGTGTTAAATGAAACACACCTCATAAGACAGCGTGTGTTACGCAATGAAAAAAGATAAATCGGACAGCAAATGAAGTTTTGGCATGTTTCAACCATTTCAAAATCTCTCAAAGGCAGGATTTTTGTTTGGACGTTTGCAAATTCCACGAAGTGTTTTCTGTCAAAAGCCATTAAACATTTCAAACTCATTTGCAAAATATTCTCCGATCTTCTGGGAAGACACTTTATGCGATTTATGTGATATTTAAGTGATATTATTGTGATATTTATGTGATATTTACGAGATATTAATGTGATATTTATGTGATATTTTGTGTGTGACTCAGGCACGTATTCGAATTCAGTTAATCAATCACATTGATATGACTTTTGATACATTGAGGGAGCCATTTGATATCCCATTACAGGCAATGCACAGAAATACAGAACGTTCAAATTTGGGCACTACAAATGGCATTGATTCGGCGCCGGGTGTAATGGCCCGAACACACGATCAAATTCGTGTGGCAAATTAGCATGACACACTAATTTGATCGTTATTGTGCATTTTCCGTCAAATTAGCACGATCAAATTAGCAGGATGGTTTTCTGGCTAAAACGGAGCAGTCAAATCATGACTTGTCATACTCATTTGATCGTTAGTGGCATTAAGCATAATTTGATCGTTTGACGAGGCCGGTCTTCGGCGGGTGGAAACCAAATCGGACCACATTTCAGTTGAATTTCGACTGTGCAACTGAAATTAGTCAAATTAAATTGCCCGTTAATGCTCACCGCTGGCTAAAAAATTAATATTCACATTGGCATGACAAATTGCCTTGACACACTAATTTGATCGTGTGTGCGGGCCTTAACGTACACAGGATTGTTGTTTGCCTAAATCCAATTCAATTTCTGTGCTGTGCTGTGAAGTGTGAAGTCGCTTGTTTTAATTTTTGGCAAAACAAAGGTGTCCGTCGTTGCGAGGAAAAGACAAGGTGCGCCTGGGTGGTCGGTAATTCGCTGAAGATGGTTGCGTTGACGAACCGTCATGGCACCGGCTTGCTGATGTTGGGCTTTTACGATGCAAACGTTTCTTCCGGAAGATGGAAAAGGCACCAGAGCTGGATCCCATTTTGTGGTTCTCTTCCTCCCAGCGA
>JASGXE010007611.1:0-18299 GCA_030068105.1 Sinentomon sp. SZTP_YWyxl | reverse complement strand
CAACAAAACGTGCGCAAGATTGGGTCCACCAAATGTTGTTATTGATAAGGTGAAGTTAAAAAACGGGTTCAAAACGGCATGTTCCAGAAAGACTAAAAATGGATATTTTTAAAATGACTCTGCGGGCTCGCGGCATATTTAGAAACAGTTAAATCTGTCGCTTCCTTGTCAAACCAAGGCCAAGCAAAAATTAATCCCCAAAAGTGCAGCAGCTTCACTTCGCTCCGCTTATTGGCGTCGTTCAACAGCAATGTGTGATGGTGATTGAAAATGGTAGCTGTTTTGGAAGGAGAAATGTTAGGTCAAATGGCCTCAGATTTGGATGATTTTGGTATCAAAATGTAGGCCAGGTATTTGTGCACAACTTTGCAGCAAGTCGGACCCATGTTGCAACGGAAAATTTTGCGCTGCAGCAGATTCAGAAAAATAAAGCACTGAAAATTTTGGCGTTTTGGAAACAGGCTTTGCTTCCCAAGAACGTTTTGGTTACTTTATAAGTTGAAATAGTGGAACTTCTTTATGAAATTGCAATCTGCATTTTATTAGCTTTCATTTAACACCAAAATCATTCAAATCTGCCCAGAACTTTTCAATAGGGAGCAGAATTAGTGAATCGCATCCTTCCCGAAATCGGCGTGCCAGACGGTGCAAATGCGTGATGTCCGGACGTTCAATACACAGCGTGACGGGCGGGTTGGACCGCCGTCTATAATAGTGGTCTGATAAATAAACAAATAAATCTCAAGCGCTGCTATAGTCGTACCTATATCCAGTTGCACATCACCCTTTCAAACTGTTTGCTCCTAACCTGTCACAAAATGTTTGCTCCTAACCTACCTTTCCTCCAACGTTTTCTTCATTGGTTTTTTCTTCATCGGTTTTTTTCTTCATTGGTTTTTTTATTCTTTTTTGACACGGCTGTTATAAGCTAATTATTGTTTTAGGTAGTCAAAAAGTCACTTGAGAACCCCAGAACAGTGCATTGCACTTTTGAAGCAACTCCGGAAGCTTGGAGTGGATTTTGTTTCAATTCGAATCGATAACACCTGCAGCCGGCAGCCTCTCCAATCTGAACCTGAAATCTGAGAAATAGCCCCACAAGGGAAGATTGAAAACTGGCAAATACCACGGGTTGTCAGTGACTTTTGGGAACCTGTATAGACACAGCAACCAACCCACTGTTGTTGTTCTTTGATTAACATAAACATACCTATAACCTGAGAGGGGCGGAGAGGTTAGCTTATGATAACCTAACCTCTCCGCCCTTTGACAAAGAAGGTTCGGTTAAGGTTTGTTATGCTTGTTTAGCAGAGACAAGGAGGGGAGTATTGGGTGGGTTTTATTGGCTTTAATTACGAATAAGGGAGGGTATTCGTTCTCGAAATTGCCGAATCCACATATTGGCAGTCTAACCTTCAAATTCTCTAATTTCGGAGTTTAGTCACCACCTTTCAAAATAAGTTTACAAATTCAGACAAACCACAGAGAGTATAGAGGAAATGAATCGTTAGTGGCCTCGAAATGCGAAATCACTTTAAGGGATTATTATTATTATTATTATTTATTGTTATATATTATTATTATTGTATTCAATACTGTCACTAATGTTATCTGGTGACAGAACGTAGAGCGTATCACTCCGAGTCAGTTTACATAAAACAAACAAAACAAGGCAAGCACAAATAAGACAAGTTGGCAAGAAGCAACAGTTTTACGAATTTAAAACGAAATTAAAAATGGGCAAGTGGTGTGACGCCCAGGGATGTGAGGGTACTGGAGATGATTGGCGAGGCAGAAGGAAGGCTATTCCAGTCCCGGATGGTTCTGGGAAAGAACGAATTGAAAAGAGTGTTTGTCTTGGAAAATGGGGAGTTGAAAGAAAGCCCATTATCAGTCCGCCGTTGAATAGGCTTAATAGAATAAGCAGGAGGTGTACAGAAATTCATGGAATGTGTAACTATATCTTTGAAAAGCTTTAGCCTATGTTCTTTTCGCCTTCTAGCCAGAGAGCCCAAACCAAGATCTTGGAGCAGCCTAGTGACGCTGACAGTCCGTGAGAATGACCCTTTTATAATCCTAGCTGCTCTCCTCTGAATCATTTCTATCCGGGCGATTTCACCCTGACACACAGGATCCCATACGGCCGATGCATACTCTATTATGGGCAACACAAGTGATAAATAAGCCTTTAATTTGGCTCTCTGGGAAGAATACCTCATGTTTCTGCTGACAAAGCCCAATGTGCTTCTGGCTTTACTGCAAATTGAATTTATATGGTCTCTCCAAGTCAAGTTTTGATTTATCACAACCCCCAAATATTTGAAGCGAGAAACGGTTTCAATGGGTTGGCTATTTATTTCATAACGGGTAACTTGCATGGTGGGCTGTTTACTTCGCCTGGAAAATACCATGGCCTTGGTCTTAGCCGTGTTGATTTCCATACCCCAGGCGTCACACCAATCGCAAATCTGGTTGAGATCTGACTGAAGAAGGTGGGAGTGATCTGGAGAGTTTGCGACTCTGTAGAGAACAATGTCGTCCGCGAACATTCGGATGGAGGATGAAAGATTATTTGAAATATCATTGATGTAAATCAGAAACAGCAGTGGACCTAACACACTTCCTTGCGGGACACCCGAATGGACGTTAGATTCAGCAGAGGTAATATTTTGAATAGAAACCTTTTGCGTCCGGTTTTCAAGAAAATTATCCAACAATTTGAGAATGAAAACCGGAAATTTAAGATTTTTCAATTTTAGCAGAAGTTTATTGTGGGGAACAAGATCAAAAGCCTTTTTTAGGTCGATGAATATGGCATGTGTTGAGGAGCCGCTGTTCATATTCCTGGCAATTTCGTCAACCAAAAAGAGAACTTGGGTTTCACACGACATTTTTGGGCGGAAACCAAATTGATTTGGGTGCAGAATGTTCCTCTCGCTGAGAACGTTACGCATGTAGGTAGAAAGAATCTGTTCAAAGATTTTAGAACATTATTATTTATTATTATTATTATTATTAATACAAAAAACTGTCACAAACAATTTGGTGACAGTGACGGGCACAGCCCCTAGTCAAGCAAGGTTAAAACAAAACAAAACACACATTTCAATTCAACTAAATAAAAGCAGCCAGGAAACGGAAACTGATTATGCAACTAAGAATTCAGATGGAATGCTGACCGGTGCGAGAGAAGAATGCAATGGTAGTGCTAATGAGATCGGAGCTAGGAGGAAGCGCATTCCATTCGTTTATAGTGCGTGGAAAAAAACGACGTGGCAAGAATATTAGTGCGGCAGAGTGGAATAGCGAAACTCATGCCATTATCTGTGCGTCGCTGGTTGGTTTTGAGAGAATAGCTTGTTGGAATATGGGCAGATATCTTGTTGGTCAAGAGATCAAAGAACATGTTGAGCCGCCTTTGTCTTCGCCTACTCTCAAGAGTTGGGAGGTTTAGTTCGTTTAACATGGCAGTGACGCTGGCGGTTCTGTCATATCGACCTGTTATAACCCGCGCTGCTCTCCGCTGAACGCTTTCCAGCAACTGTGAGTCTTTTTTATTTGCCGGACCCCATACAGCGCAGGCGTATTCCAAAATTGGCCTCACAAGCGTGGAATAAGTGAGATTTTTTTGTGCGGGTGGAGCAGTTCGCAAGTTGCGAGTGATAAAACCTAGAGTGGAACTGGCCTTCTTTGACACAAGATTTATGTGCATGCTCCAACTTAAGTTGCTGGTGAAGGTTACTCCTAAGTATTTGTGACTGTTAACAACTTCAAGGGGTACAGAACCTATCGAATATGAGCAGTTAGTGTGAATTTGTCGCACTCGGTTAGAAAAACACATCACTTTAGTTTTGTCCGAATTGATACGCATGCCCCATCTCTCGCACCAGTCATACACAGAAGACAGATCCGCTGCTAGAGTGGTGCAGTCATTGGATGTATGAATGGGGCGGTAAATTACGATATCGTCAGCGAAAAGGCGAACACTGGAATTAACTTTCTCAGCGATATCGTTGATATATATTAAGAATAAAAGGGGTCCAAGAACGGTACCCTGCGGAACACCTGATGTGACCGGTGCGGCGACAGACACGGAACCCTCAACAGAAACTCGTTGCCATCTGTTTGCAAGAAAAGAATCAATTACCGCAACCATTTTGGAGGGAAATTTCAAGCCTAAGAGCTTTGCTTTAAATAATGATGCGGAACAAGGTCAAATGCCTTGGTAAGGTCAAGGAAAATAGCATGTACTGGCACATGGGAATCAATAGACCTGGCGATGTCGTCAGAAAACAATAACAGTTGGGCCTCACAGGACAGACTACTGCGAAAGCCAAATTGGTGAGGATGGAAGAAATTTTGCTTTTCTAGATGAAATCGGATGTGAGAGCACAGAATCTTTTCGAATATTTTTGAGCAGATACAAGTTAACGAAATTGGCCGATATCCTTCTGGCGAATTTGGATTGTTGCCTTTTTTGGGGATAGGCTTGACAATGGCCTGCTTCCAATCGCAGGGGATCGCGCCTTGATCGTAAATTGATTGGAAGTGAGCTGCAAACGTAACAGACAAAGATGGAGCAAGGTTTTTTATGAGAACACCCGGCAATCCATCAGGACCGGCTGGCTTCTTCGCTTTAATGCGCGACAAAAGTTCAAAAACACCCCGGGCCCAACAATAATGTCCGGCATTAAACAATTTTCAGATGGACGGGATGAGACTGCAGAACTACCAACAGCGGATGAAGAAACAGCAACTACAAAATTAAATTGGATGGGTTGAGGCTGAAAAACCTCTGCAAAATACTTATTTAAAACTTTGGCCTTTTCGGCAGGCGTTACGCACATTTCTCCAGAAGGGCATTTGATTGGGGGGATACTGTCAGTCTTCTTGAGAGAGCTCAAATATTTCCAAAATGCTCTAGAATTGTCACTAGAAACAGCACGTGCAATATATTGATTAAAAAGTTCATTATTCAGATTGACACATTCTTGACAAATTTTTTCGTAAGAATTTCGATGAAAGGGCAGCTTGGTTCGTTTCATTTTTGCGTGAATTTTCCGTTTCTTTATAAAAAGGCGCCTTAACTTGTCGTTAACCCACGGAAATTTAGTAGAAAACTTCCTTGAGGATGTGGGCAACATCCCGAGGATAGCAAGTAGAGTGTCTTTAATGGTTGTCCAGACCTCATCAACCGATCGTCCACGCATGCCTTGGAATGAGAAAAGTGGGTTACCACCGAGAAAAGCATTTAATTGGGCCCAATGAACTTTTGAGAAATTTGTAAAAAACAAGTGACCCTGTATTTAGGTTGACACATGCGGGAATTCTGATTGCCAGGGCAGAACAAAAAGGTAACAGCTTCGTGGTCAGATATACCATGCACAACCGATACTTTTGGCATCGGGTTATCAAAGTTGGTGAGCACAATGTCCAAAATATTAGCCGCATCACAAGTTAAGCGTGTGGGTTCCTTAACGTGTTGTTTGAGGGAGAAGGTAGCCATTATATCCTGAACAAGCCGGTCATTCGGATTTGTAACAAATGGAAAACTTTTAGAAGAGAAAAGCGAGGGACAATTAAAATCTCCAGCAATTATTACTTTTTTGTTCCGTTCAGTATGTACGGCAATGGAATCATACAGAATTTCATGAACGCTATTGAAATCGGAAACGTTTGGAGGTAAATATACACATGCCAGGTTTACCGAACCTATTTCGGGAATTTCAACAGAACACCAGATGACTTCCAGACTACTTTGAACAGAACTGTCCCATTGGGATTTTGAGCAGCACAATCCTTCTTTCGCTGCAATGAGTACCCCACCTCCTTTTCTATTCACCCTGTCTCTGCGAAGTATTGTGAAGCCAGAAAGGCCCAACTCACTGTCCAGGATGTTTTCCACCAGCCAGGTTTCAGTCAGCAAGAGGATTGAGATTTTGTGAAGATCAACGAAGTGGGAAAGCTCAATCCTTTTGGCCAAGGCTACGATAGAACGACAGTTTAGGGTGGCCATTGCTGTACCTGAATGTCCACTCATGACAAAAGATGTCACCTGTGTTTTGTTTGAGAGATCCCTCATTTGGCGGCAAGCATGGGAGGTTGGAATGACATCTGAGATTGGCCGCGAATGGTCTGGAGGAATACTCTCCACCTCCTCCACCACCACACTGGGAGTCGCGCATGCAGGTTCAGAGCCACGGCCGACAACTGTCGGCAGGTAATTGCAAGCGTGGCTCGCAGTGCGGGTGGGTGAGGTAGATAGTTCCAGCGGCTTCAAGTCGGTTGAAAGCTCTCGCGAATGTCGTTGCAGTTTCGACCACGCATGCAAAAAAGCAAAATTAAATGTTTGGCTGATTGAGCGAGCGACAAAAATCGTAAAACGCAAAGCAGACAAGGCAAATCAGAAAACGTATTTGAAAAGAAATACCGAGAGCATACATTCCAACATAAAGCTGACCGTGGACTGATGACACCAGTGAAGTCCTTGGTAAAACGCTAGCCGGTCGCACCCATCGTACCCGTCACATCATTGAATCTGTGAGAAGTGGTCTGAAAAATGTGTTCCTGCTACCGACAATGTTGGGATGATGTTCCAAGGACAGGTTGACATCCCCATCCAGAAGACAGAGCAGCAGACGGTCAAGGTTTTCCATTCCAACTTTGGAAAGATGAATGCCGTCTCGTGACCACCAGTTGCGTTGCATCGCGAAGTTTACGTCGCCGAAGAAGAAGTTTTTGTGAAGACAGAGTTCATAAAGCAGCGAGTTCGTTTTAAAAATTAAGTCGAGAGGTAGGTCCTGCCTGTCCACGATGGCAGAGAGAGAAATTTTTGCGAACGGGGCCAACGACTGGGCCAGAGAAAGAAGCTCATTAATTTCGTTTGCGGTAGTTGATGCACTACGATTAGAAGCGAGCGTATTAGTGCCAATGTGCAGCACCACGTGGGTAATTCTCGTGTGTAGAAGGCCCATGGAAGAAATTAATTGCGTGGCACTGTTCACTGTCGCACCGGGAGCACTGCACACGACATACCCATCCAGATTGGCGATCGAAGAAAACTTCACCATTGAGTCGCCTATTACAACTTTAGTTGATCGAGGGTCGCCTCTTATTTGCACGTTTGGGACACGACCTTGATGACCGTAAGAGCCATGGGAAACAGGGAATGGGGCGCTGTTGCCCGGTCGAAATATGAATGGCTGTGGACGATTCATAAACCCTGGAAAGGGGTCATGACGACGCAAACCAACACTCGGCGATGTGGCATGGAGACGCTTTGATGGTGACGAAAAGGTGCTCCTGGTAGGCCGAGGGGACGACCTTGGCCTTGGAGGCGGCGGCTTTGAAGATACTGCTGCGGTATGCGCAGCAGGCCTTGATGTGGGAGGATCAGGATTCTCATCCATTGTCAAATCCTGAACTGAAATCAATTCTGGAACAGGTGATTTGTTTGCAGCAGCCCTAGGCGCAGAAGCTGAAGTGCGCGAATCAGTCAGTTTTGGGGAGGACCCTCCTTTTGATAACTTGGAGGTTTCCTCTAACTGCGAGACAATTGCAGCAAGAGCATGGTCAACGGTTTCAAAATGAGAATCAATTTCACCAAACTTGGTACCATGTATGTTGATTGCACCAAAAACTGTATCCTTAAGTTCTTTCAGCTTGGCACCAAGATCAGTGACAGACGACGCCACTTTAGAAATGTTACCAGGAAGACTGCGTATGAGGTTCAGCTGCGCCTTTTGACAAGATGCGCACGATATTGTCGTAATGACACTGGTTGAGGGAATACCAGCACAGTCTATATGATACCATTTGGCACAGTTCGGCAATTGGATGTGACACTCAACCATCTCGCCAGAACCTGGGGGCTGCTTTTCCCAAATTTGCAGCTTTCAAAACAATATTCAGGATCAGAACTCGCAGAAGAACTTGAATCTTGACTAGCTTCGATCACAGTCTTTGAACTTGCCTTTGCTCGAGGCATAGCGAATAAGCTGAAATTCGTTACGTGTAAACACAGCACAGCGTCCAATGATCAAAAACGTTCAAGTCGGGAATGAAAGCGGCTTGGCACCGGCGACTCCAATCTGATTGACTGCGAAAAGCAGACTGAACTAACTATGATGACGGCTCAAAGAAACAATCGTTTCACGAAACAATCGTTTCACGAACATATGCACGTGAGGGAGATTGGCCTATAACTGTCAGGTCTGTTGGAAGGCATGTCTTTCTTTTTTATTGGTATTACGATGGCTTTCTTCCAATCGCATGGAAACTCACCCATGTGTAAAATTTGAGAGAAGTGCACGGACAAAATGCGACTCGTGCTGGGAGAAAGTTCCTTGATTAAGCGGCCCGGGAGACCATCAGGCCCCATAGCTTTTTTGGGATTAATTCTTGAAATGAGTTTTGCAACACCTGCAGGTTCGATAAGTGGAGGGGAAAGCTCATCCACTGTGACGTCAGCAACTGGTGGGATCGTTAGAGGCCGAGTATTGGACGACGTTTTGTGGAAAACACTCACAAAGTAATCGTTGAGGACTGTGGCGATTTCGGCAGGACTGGTAGCAAGATTTCCATCCGAACCAGTTAAGGGTGGGATCTCCTTGCATTCCCGCAATGTTTTAAGGTACTGCCAAAATTTGCGACAATGCTTGTCTTCCAGGGTGTCATTTATAAAAGAATGGAAAAGAGTTGAATTCAAATCGGAACACTGTTCTCGGAGATTTGTGTAGTTCGCGCGGTCAACGTGAGAGCCAGTGCGTTTAAATTTCGAATGGGCCCGCCTTTTCCTGTGAAGTAGCTTGTTTAATTTAAAGTTTACCCAGGGAAATTTGGGGTTGCATTTAATCCTCTTCACAGGCATCGAATTCTTAAGAGAAAGAAGGGTGTTTTTAATAGTCAGCCAGTTGTCATTAATGGGTCTCGTGATCATGCAAATGGGGAGGAAAAGGGGATTTGTCATCAATATTCGGTTCAGTTCGGTCCAATCGACAGAGGAGTAATTGATAAAAAATTTCTCAACCTTCCGTGGATTTTTGTGCTGGCGCTGGTACATTGTGAGAATAACCGCTTCATGATCAGCGATTCCGGGTACGACTGTAATCTTGAAATCAGGTCACTCAAAGTTGGTCAAAACGACATCCAAGAGTGAGCTTGAAGTGGGAGTGATCCCAGTTGGCTGTTTGACTAATTGTTGGAAACTGAACGTGTCCATAATACGCTCAATACACTTGTCATTGTTGTTCAAAGGTACGGAATTCACTCTTGAGTCCTCAATTGAAAAAATGGTCGGGGAATTCACATCACCACAAATGATTATTTTCAAACCACTAGATACGTGCGCTGCAACGGAATCATAGAAATCGTCTAGACTTCGATCATTTGCCGGCAGGCCAGGGGGCAAATACACACCGCCTAAGGATATTTCAGTGTTGTTTTGCAATTTTATTCTACACCAAATAATGTCCAAGGGGCTATCGGCATTTAGAAAAGACTGGCAAGGTACACAATGTATGCTTTCGTGAGCAGCTAACAATACGCCGCCGCCACGACGGGTTCCACACCTGTCGTGCCTAAAGATTTGATAGCCGTTTGGAAAAATTTCAGCATCATTCACATCAGATCTCAACCAGGTCTCTGTCAAAACAATTATGCCGATATCAAAGACAGAAATAAAATTTAAAAGATCTACACGCTTTTGTAAACCTAAGATTGACTGGCAATTGAGAACAGCACATTTTATGCCCTTGTAATGAGAGGTCTTAGCGCTGGTCATCTTCACCAGTTTCTGGTTAAATTTATCAGATTGCAGCCTATCACTAGCTTGGGAATTATTATTTGCTGGCACACCACCACAGCAAAAGTGAGCTTTATCAGGGAAAGGGAGAGTAGCTGACAACACCGGGTTTTGGTGGCGATGGGCAATGTTAGTAGACGTGGGGTGTTTCGTCATTAGTTAGCATTCCTTACGAGTGAATTTCAGGCTATTTTAAACACATGATTATTCTTCTTCGAAGATTTTCTTTTATTTGATGTACAGCATATTTTTACATAGTCCCTTTTACTCAACAAAGGAAGAAAAATACTAGACAAATACAGGGTGTCCCGTTTCTACATGTACCAGCAGCATTTTGCCTTGAGTTGCCGTCATAGTAAGTCCTTAAAACTTCAAAGTTTAAGGTGATATTCGAACGTGATTTGCAAAGAAATAACATGATTTTCCTTGATTTGTTCAAACAGAGTAAGTCCTCAAAAATTCAATGTTCAAAGCACGTACATATTCAACATGATTTGCAAATAAGTTACAAAAGAAATTTTGCCTTCACTTGCCCTCACAGAGTAATCCTTAAAACTTCAAAGTACAAATCACAAATTCAACATGATTCGCAAGGAATACAAATATAATTTTTAACATATTTTTTGCCTTGATTTGTTCTCACAGAGTCAGTCCTTGAAACTTCAAAGTTCTAGATTACATATTCAGCATGATTCGAAAAGAAATATTTTGCCTTGATTTTTGCCTTGATTTCTTCTCACAGGGTAAGTTCTCAAAACATCAAAGTCCAAAGTACGTATTCTACGTAATCCTAAACTATTTATGGAGGGGGTACTGCCGATTGAACACTTTGCATTGTCGGGAATAGCTTTTTCAGCAACGCTTCAATCAAGTACCAATCGCCCCATTCAGGATGAACGTCATCAAACTCGCTACTAATCTTCTACAAACAGTAACACAGTGACTTCAAACAGGTAAGTTTGAAGTCAGTAAACTCAGAATTAGCCTAATCTGCGTACCCAAAATAGGGCAATTTGATCAAACCGAGAAGGTATCCAAGACCAGGAATTGCTATCAGTCTGTCGGCGATCGCCGTATCCTTAACGACCTTAACGACATGTTAACGACCTAATATGGCACATCAAGTCGCGTATTCGTTTATTTGCTAGCGACTACATAATTTACACACACGTTAATGGTATTAATGGTTGTACTGTCTTACAAAATGACTTGAACGAATTGATGGACTGGTGTTTAATCTCCTCTATGATTGTTAACCTAAATAAGTGCAATTTTATCCGCTTTTCGACCAAAATGAATGCATTTGAATTGCAGTATCTTCTAGGGGACAGGGTGCTTCCTTCGCAGGAGGAAATCACCTATCCGGGAGTCAGGTTCAACTGCAAACTCGATAGGGCGGGGCACGTTCGCATGGTGGCCGCAAAAGCCAACAGGGCGCTATACTTCGTCAAACGAAATTACCGAAAATGCCCGAAAGTGATCAGAGAGCTCGCTTATCTTAGCCTTTTAAGGCCCGTCTTGGAGTATGCTGCCACTGCCTGGGATCCTTGGGTCGCCGTGCAAGTTGCGGCAGTCGAAAATATCCAGCGTAGAGCAGCTCGCTTTGTGCTGGGGGATTACAGACAGAGATGGAAACGTGACAGAGATGATATCGATGCTGGGTTGGAAGACATTGAGTGGAAGAAGAAAGCGTTTTCGTCTGTCTGGGATAGCCCAATTCTGGCAAAAGTCGGAGGATGGGAGGATATGCATCCTCAATTAACCCGCCGACGTATCTTTCTCGCAAGGATCATGATTTTAAGCTTCGTTTGTGGTCATTTCGTAAAGATGTGGGAAAATTTTCTTTCGTGGAAGAAGTATTACTGATTGGAATTCCTTACCGTCTGAAATTTTTAAGGCCCCGCTAAGCTTGGCCAGACTTCTAAAACGTCTAGAAGATGAGGTCCGTTGAGGCCGTCTGGTTTTTTAAAAGTGGTGTGATGGTGTTTACATTGATGCACACATTTTTTCCCTTGTGAGTGCAACACTGGATTTTGCATATATTTCGAACTTGCCTATTTTGAAATGTTCTTTTTTTATCTGAATTTGTGCATACATTATCCCTGCTTATATTACCCCCAGATCATTCAACATAGTTTTGCAAATGTAATTTACCGTGACTGCTTATTGAAAGGAGGAAACTCCGACAATAAAATATATATCAATCAATTAATCTTTATTTCCCATCCCTCCTCCTTTGTCCCGCCGAGCAGACTATCGAGAAGATCGCCTCCTTTTCCGCCGAGTAGACGGCCAAGAAGACCGCCAAGAAGACCGCCTCCTTCTTTCCCGCCGCCGAGAAGACTTTCGAGAAGACCGCCTCCTTCTCCGCCGAGTAGACGGTCGAGAAAATCGCCTCCTTCTTTCTTGTCTTCTTTTTTATCTTTGTCGGCTTCAACCTACCTCTCTTCGAGATAATGGACACCTGGCTGTATTTCCGATGGGCTGGTTTCAAACTTGACAGCTGGTTGCCCATTTGTACCCTGGAAAAATGTAGAGTGCACGCAACTTAAACTGTCTGGCGTTATCACATTTTTGTCAGCGAATTCCCAGAAAATATGTGTTAGCTGTGGAGTTCCAAGAGTAAATGGCAAAGTAAAATAGAATTAGGGGACGGCGCAAACATAGTTATTGATACGTACTCACTGCTTAGTGAAATTATTCGTTGAGTATTGATATTTAACAATGATTATAAGCCCGCCGTGATTGGCTGCTGCAAAAATGATCAAGTTGTCATATTTTTCATTTCATTCATTGTTAAAAATTCATTCGTTTTCATATGCAAATTGACAACCGAGGTACAATCTCAATTCTGAATCTGACTAATGGAATTTCTTTCCCTTCCTGAGTACTGTCTCCCATATTCAATCCTTCTTATACTCTGCAATCCTATTTCTTCTGGATGGGCAAGAGATAACACTGCTCTTTTTTACGTATTAATAACTGAATATATTGTGCTTCTTATTGTGGGGGCGAAACCATTGTAAAACTGAGTACAAATAAATAAAAATTAGTACAAAAATTGAACACAAAATTTTACAGTAAGTTCAAAGAATATCAATAAGAATAAAATATCTTTACACGTACGTTTCAAAAGAACGCTTTTTAAGAATAACTCGTTCTCACTTGATATAATTCGGCATTCTGAACTCACATCTAATCATATTTTAATCAAGAAATTTTTTTGGGTAGTAATTGGCCAAATATTTCTCTAAACTTTTTATTGCTCTCTTGAGGCAATAATGGGTCTTTTTACCCTATACATTATTGAAAAAATGTTGTTAATACTACCAATTTGGTTTTGTTTCTAATGTGTGTTTCTAATGTGTGTTACACATTTCTTTGAATGTCAGCATTTCATGTTTAATATTGAGTGGAGGAAACTCCAAAATACAGAATTTCAATTCAAATTCAATACAACTTACGGCTGAAATCACGGAAGCCAAGCATATCAACGTTACGACGAAGAAATTCATTTTCAACTATACTGAAAACTTTTACTGTTAAAAAAACTTCTCGTTGGAGTCACACTACGAAGTAGGATGGGGCTTTGACTGCTCCGGGTTCAATCAGTCGCAGATCGATGCTGTGTAGTGGAACTGAGCTTCCGTTAGGCCAAAACACTCGCTTTTGATACATCTGCTTGGCTTATTCAGGCTTCAGCATCAAATGGGTGCCAGACCTGTAAAAAAAAACACCCTTCCAAAATTATGGGATCTGATATGACAGTCTGTTGTAACCGGCACACAGCATATGCAGCATATACAAGGTGGTTAAAAAGGAAAAAATCGCGTTTTTCCTGCGTTCAGATTTCGTCAACCGCGAAGGCTGGAAAGATGGTTTTGGGTTTTATCATTTTATCTTCCCGTACTTGGTTAATCTGAAATGCAATATTTTGCTCTCAATAGCGAACATATCTGGGTTGCAATTCAGAATACCGGCCGACATTTCAAAAGTGCTGGT
The DNA here is from genome assembly GCA_030068105.1 of Sinentomon sp. SZTP_YWyxl. Taxonomy (NCBI): domain Eukaryota; kingdom Metazoa; phylum Arthropoda; class Protura; order Sinentomata; family Sinentomidae; genus Sinentomon; species Sinentomon sp. SZTP_YWyxl. The sequence continues at coordinate 4,495 of JASGXE010007611.1, read as the reverse complement.
CAGACACACACGCTCAAGGGACGTAAATTAGGTTTTTGGCTACGATAGGTTAGATTAGGTTAAGTTAAGAGGTTAGGTGGTTAGGTTACGTTAGGTTATAGGTTAGGAGGTTAGGCTAGGAGGTTAGGTAAAGTCTGGGCTTGGGTTAGTTTTTAGAATATCACAGACAAGGATGCCCACTCGTTCAGTCTAATGACGGCAGGTATTCCGCACCAGTACCCAAATCTGAACTTCAATGCTGAATCACACAACACAAGGTTACCACAGTTTCTCTTTTGTTTTGTTGCTGGGTATTCGTATACGGTGTCCCCAATCGCCAGTCAAGCATACCCACCTCCACTTGGATATTTGGCACAGTTGAAGTCCACAATCGCCAGACAAACATCCCCACTTCCACTAGGATACTTAGCACAGTGGAAGTCCAAAATCGCCAGTCAAACATCCCCACATCCACTTGGATACTTAGCACAGTTGCAGTCCACAATCGCCAGTCAAACATCCCCACTTCCACTTGGATACTTAGCACAGTTGAAGTCCACAATCGCCAGTCAAACATCCCCACCTCCACTTGGATACTTAGCACAGTTGAAGTCCACAATCGCCAGTCAAACATCCCCACCTCCACTTGGATACTTAGAAGAGTTGAAGTCCACAATCGCCAGTCAAATATCCCCCACTTGGTTACTTAGCACAGTTGAAATCCATAATCGCCAGTGCAACATCCCCACCTCCATTTTGTTATTTTGCACAGTTGACGTCCAAAATCACCAGTCAAACATCCCCACCTTCTCTAGGATACTAACCACCGTTGAAGTCCACTATTGTCAGTAAGGCATCCCCACCTCCTCTTGGATAACTAGCACAGTTGAAGTCCACAATCGCCAGTCTAATATCCCCATCTCGATAGGGATACTTTGACATGGTTGAAGTCCTCAATCGCCAGTGAAACATCCCAACCTCCATAGGGATAGTTAGCGCAGTTAAAGCCACAATCGCCAATCTACAATCCCGACCTCCACTAGAATACTTAGCACAGTTGAAGTCCAAAATCGCCAGTCAAACATCGCCACCTTCTCTTGGATACTAACCACAGTTTAAGTCCACAATTGCCAGTCAAACATCCCAATCTCCACTTGGATACTGAGCACAGTTGAAGTCCACAATCGCCGGTCAAACATCCCCACCTCCACTTGGAAGCACAGATGGAGTCCACAATTGCCCGTCCAACATCCCCACCTCCACTGGGATACTTAGCACAGTTGAAGTCCACATTCGCCAGTCAAACATCCTCATCTCCACTTGGATACTTAGCACAGTTGAAGTCCACAATCGCCTGTCCAACATCCCCACGTTGAAGTCCACAATCGCCAGTCAAACATCCACCCTCCATAGGGATACTTGGCACAGTTGAATCACAATGACCAGTCTTATATCCCCTCCTGCTCTGGTATAAGACAATAAGACAATAAGATATTAAGACAATACTTTAAGACAGCTGAAGCTCACAATTGCTAACGATGTGGAAGTACGCTAATTATCAAGATAAAACAAACACTTGCGTTGATTTCCCTTGATAAAACATTAAGCTTTGTTAGCTTTCCCAGATACAGAGCTTCAACAAAGCAAGACACCATCTAAATCACCTTGAAGTTTGATACTCCTCATCTCCATTAATTAATGAATATACTATTCAGTAGGTAATCGACAAACAAATGGATGCGGGAATGAGCTGCTTCTGCAAGGTAAAATGAATAAACAATGAAAAGAAGCGGGCCCTAGATGCTTCCATGGGACACACCAGAAGTGACAGTCAGTGCCAAAATATGGGTTTTCAACCCTGACGAAACTGAGTGCATCCAGAACGATACCCCATCATTCAATTCTCAAACACTATGATCAATCCCAACAAATGTCATTTTCTCTATCAAGAGGTCGTGGCGCGCAAATCAACTCAAAAGCATTTGAAGAGTCAATTATAACAGCGTCAATATGTGACGGTTTATCTAGTGCATTTATTATGTCCTATGTAAATGAAATAAGTAGTTAGGTTGCACAGAATTATAGAAAACGTTCTTTTGCGGAAAGTTTCGAATGTACTGCGCAATGACGAACTCAAGACTTTTGGAGCTCAGGTGTCTGGCAGGCTAATAAGCCTGTAGCTTGAGGGATCGGAAGGATTTCCCCATTTAAAATCTAGTACAACTAGCAATTTCTTCCAGTCAATTGGAAATTCAGCCTTCATAAATCTGCCATCAAAAATTAACTAAAGGAATTTCGCGATGATATTCGGAAACAGCTTTAAACCCGGATTTTCACCCTATCCAAGCCCTCATACTTTTTGAGGTGCATCATCTTAATCCTATTTATGATCAGGGTATCTGTAACAACCGGTGCGTCGCATGGACTGAAACAAGGACCAGTGGGAATGGCAGGAGGAGGGCCACTCTTAAAAACTCCGGCAAATGTAATTCATTAGATTGGCGTTTCCAACAGCACCGGCTTCCAAGGAGTCCTGAGGCGCGTTTTTTTGCACAAATGTTATGACATTTTTGCGTTGTTAAGCTGCTCGACACGTCGTGTTGAACTGCTCTAATGGAATCATTTTCCCATACATTTGCTGCTGAAACCTCGGGTCAGAGGAGCTCTACACGTATTTGTTGTTTTGCTTTAGTGAACAGCTTCACGACAGTCGCAAGGGGGAGCTTCGATTTGTTCGAAAATTGAACCAATGGAAAGAATTCGAATTTTTCGCGCTTGCGCAGAAGTTGATGCCGGTGGCACAAATTAATCAGGCCCGTGTTCGCCTGCCTGTAACATGTGCTTATTATAAAAGTTCACAACCCGGGTGGAACCGTTTTTTCAAAACGGTAAAGGCGGCCCACACTTCACTGAGCCCACCCCGCCTGAAATCACTCCTGAAATTGGCGCAACTCCGCCCATAGTCTTCAGTAAAGTTGTGCAGAGATGCAAAAACATTAAAATGGCACCTCTGGCCTGAGACTATCCCTATAAACATACATTGCAAACTGGCAGCGGAAACCAACACTCCGTGCAGCGCTGCACGAATGTCGGGCGTAACATTTTTAGAAAAAAACGCGCCTCTGACTACTTAAAGTTATCAGTGAGGGAAGAATCCGATCTGCTCGCTTCCTGGTAACTTTAAACCCTCCAGAACTTTCCTGCGCATTTACGTTAGAGACAAAAGGATGCTTGATAGGATTCCATCTCCTTGAACTTCCCGGCGTTGTAATTTTTCAAAGCCAGAACACAACGCTTTTTGTTGCGAAAAGAAATAGTTCGGCTTTTGTACAAAGAGCGCGATATTCTTCTCACGAGTAACAAGTTCATTTGTAAACCAAATAAACTTGGTCGAAGTGTGTCTTTAGCAAGTTTTCCAGGAATCAAGGACATATTCGCCTTCTCAACCATGTCACTGAAACTCTGACGCAACGAAGTTCACAAGACAATTACTTTCTGTTAAACAATTAAACCTGTCAAAATGACATTACAAATAATCAGCCAATCTCTCGATATTCGTCCTTCCAAATAGAAAAAAAATTCTTCGCAGTACTGATGATGGTGTGATCAGAAATGCCATCTTCGTGAACTTCGGAGGCCACGCAAGTTTGTGGGGCTTGGCCAACGTGAAAAATGTAAAAGACTCCTGGCGGAGTATTCTTATGGAGACCCCTACCCCGCCCACCCCCTCACGGTCTTTCACGGAGTATTCTTATGCCCCCACCCCGCCCAACGTCTTGCATGTTCTTCGCGGAGTGTCAATCAAACGGGAGTTTCTTGCGCCTCCGAAGTACACACCGTCCCCAAATTGTGTGGACCATTCGTGTGAGCTATTCCAGGGCCGCTGTTTGGAAAGGCGTTGGAAACAAAAGCCACGCACGTTGATGAGCATGTGTTTGGTATCCGGGGAGCGCGACCGGCCGCCGGGGCCACCCCATGGTCAGCGCCAAATCCATGTGACGCAATCAATTGCGCAATCAAGGCGAGTTTCGGGCATTCAGGACAATCCTTCAGTCTGCGGCGTCCCCGACCGCGCCCGAGGGTTTGCCTTGTGTCCGCGTGAGGCCAACGCCGTGAAACCGCTTGGTTCGCGACATCACGTTTGAACTGCGAGGGTCGAGAATGTTCAGATTCAAAAAGGCGAATGCTTGCTCAATTCTTCCGATTGAATGGGAACGGGGACAGCTGAATCTGCGGACGCACTGTAGGTACATAGCGAGGGAGCAAAATTTGCTTCGGGATTTCGCAACTCGCATGGAGCCGTGAGGCGGCGTCGGACAAAGGGATTACACAGGTGTGATTTCTGTCTCTTGTACTGAGCCATCAGAAATCTCAGTCAATTAATAGATGTCATTCGGAGCGAATGCGAGTGGAAAAACATATCACAAGGTCAGGGTAACCCAAGGTCAGTACTGAAAAAAGGGATCTGCACCAGATTAGGAGTTGAAAAGCATGGCCACAATTGCAAGAATAGACT
>JASGXE010007610.1:0-17954 GCA_030068105.1 Sinentomon sp. SZTP_YWyxl | reverse complement strand
ACAAATTAAAGGAGTGTAAGACACTTTAATTTCTACTCCTGCGATATTCCACTTAAAACCCATTGTTGTTCAACTTTTCCATTTCTCTATTTTCACTTAGCTCCCTTTTATTGGTCCAAAGCGGTTATTTTTTCAAACACTGTGAAGTTAAAAATTTCGAGTACTAATGCAGCATGTGTTCAAATTGCTCGCCATCAGCAGCTATGCAATGGAAGACTCTTGTTGCCATACTTGCAGCACATTGGCAATCTGTTCCCGTGTGATTTGCCTGGTAACTCGCTCTATTGCAGCCTGTAATTACTGAAAATTGCAGGGTGTGGTTTTTTAAACGTTGGATTTCTGATACCCACAACAAAAGAAATCCAACGGTGTAAGGTCTGGAGATCGTGGCGGCCGCTCATGAGGGCCACCTCTTCCGATCTACCAAGAAGTTGGGCGTTTAGAAACTCCTCAATTTAAGACTGAAATGGGCGTGCGCCACGGCGAAGAGTTGTTTGCGATAAGATGGTTGTGCACTGCGGGGAAGACACTCCATCATATAATGGCGCAGCAGTGCTTAACTTCCGTGTCATAATGAGAACCGGTGAAAGCCACGAGGTGTGCGCAGTGACGGTGTTCTGGAGTAATATTTATATCCTGGCGCAGCAGTGCTTAACTTCCGTGTCATAATGAGAACCGGTGAAGGCCACGAGGTGTGCGCAGCTGACGGTGTTCTGGAGTAATATTTATATCCTGGCGTAGCAGTGCTTCCCTTCCTTGTCATGATGAGAACCGGTGAAAGCCACGAGGTGTGCGCAGCTGACGGCGTTCTGGAGTAATATTTATATCCTGGCGCAGCAGTGCTTAACTTCCGTGTCATGATGAGAACCGGTGAAGGCCACGAGGTGTGCGCAGCTGACGGTGTTCTGGAGTAATATTTATATCCTGGCGCAGCAGTGCTTAACTTCCGTGTCATAATGAGAACCGGTGAAAGCCACGAAGTGTGCGCAGCTGACGGTGTTCTGGAGTAATATTTATATCCTGGCGCAGCAGTGCTTAACTTACTTGTCATGATGAGAACCGGTGAAAGCCACGAGGTGTGCGCAGCTGACGGTGTTCTGGAGTAATATTTATATCCTGGCGCAGCAGTGCTTAACTTCCGTGTCATAATGAGAACCGGTGAAAGCCACGAGGTGTGCGCAGCTGACGGTGTTCTGGAGTAATATTTATATCCTGGCGCAGCAGTTATTAACTTCCGTGTCATGATGAGAACCGGTGAAGGCCACGAGGTGTGCGCAGCTGACGGTGTTCTGGAGTAATATTTATATCCTGGCGCAGCAGTGCTTCCCTTCCTTGTCATGATGAGAACCGGTGAAAGCCACGAGGTGTGCGCAGCTGACGGCGTTCTGGAGTAATATTTATATCCTGGCGCAGCAGTGCTTAACTTACTTGTCATGATGAGAACCAGTGAAAGCCACGAGGTGTGCGCAGCTGACGGCGTTCTGGAGTAATATTTATATCCTGGCGCAGCAGTGCTTAACTTCCGTGTCATAATGAGAACCGGTGAAAGCCACGAGGTGTGCGCAGCTGACGGTGTTCTGGAGTAATATTTATATCCTGGCGCAGCAGTGCTTAACTTCCGTGTCATAATGAGAACCGGTGAAAGCCATGAGGTGTGCGCAGCTGACGGCGTTCTGGAGTAATATTTATATCCTGGCGCAGCAGTGCTTAACTTCCGTGTCATAATGAGAACCGGTGAAGGCTACGAGGTGTGCGCAGCTGACGGTGTTCTGGAGTAATATTTATATCCTGGCGCAGCAGTGCTTAACTTCCTTGTCATGATGAGAACCGGTGAAAGCTACGAGGTGTGCGCAGCTGACGGTGTTCTGGAGTAATATTTATATCCTGGCGCAGCAGTGCTTAACTTCCGTGTCATAATGAGAACCGGTGAAAGCCACGAGGTGTGCGCAGTGACGGTGTTCTGGAGTAATATATATATCCTGGCGCAGCAGTGCTTAACTTCCGCGTCATAATGAGAACCGGTGAAAGCCACGAGGTGTGCGCAGCTGACGGTGTTCTGGACAGCTGACGGTGACGGTATTTATAGCTGACGGTTATTATTATTATTATTATTAAAAAGCAATACTGCCACGAAATGTTATGGTGACAGATCAAGTCGATTGGGTAAAAACACACATATTCAACAAAGACACAAGCCAAAACTCGATAGCAGCGGAAAAAAAAGTCAAAGCACACTAGGTGCGGCGCCCAGGGATGCCATGGCTCGTGAGATAAATGGGGATGAGGGGAGAAGATTGTTCCAATCTCTGGCTGTCCGGGGAAGAATGAGTTGAAATAACGGTTTGTTCGGCAAAAGGGGTTTGGATAGCAAGGCCGTTGTCAGTTCTGCGTTGAAAGGGCTTGATGGGATAGGAAGAAGGCATACTAAAATTGAAAGAGTGAGTTATAATTTCGCAGAACAGCTGGAGCCTGTGCTCTTTGCGCCTACTTGCCAGAGATGACAAGCCAAGATCCCTCAATAAACCGGATACACTGATGTCTCTGGTGAAAGAGTTGGAAATCATACGGGCTGCTCTTCTCTGTACCATTTCAACATTGGAAACGTCTTCCTGGCAGATTGGGTCCCAAACCGCACTGGCATACTCAATTACAGGCAGGACAAGGGATACATACGCCTTGAGTTTAGCTTCTCTGGATGCATATCGCATGTTTCTGTGGATAAAACCAAGGGTCATTTTTGCCTTCTTTCGGGTAAAATTGGCGTGGTCACGCCAGGACAAATCATGGGAAAAGAGAACACCCAGGTATTTAAAGGTTTTTACAGTTTCGATGGGCTGATCGTTTATCTTGTAAATTTGTTCAGCAACGGGGAGTCTGGAGCGCTTTGAAAAAACCATGGCCTTTGTTTTTGATACGTTGATTTGCATTCCCCAGGCGCCACACCAAGAGGAGACCAGGTTGAGGTCCGACTGCAGGATGGTATTATCGTCTGCGGAGACAACTGCTCTATATATCACGATATCGTCGATATCGTCGGTTCAGCTGACGGTGACGGTATTTATATCCTGGCGCAGCAGTGCTTAACTTCCGTGTCATAATGAGAACCGGCGAAAGCCACGAGGTGTGCGCAGTGACGGTGTTCTGGAGTAATATTTATATCCTGGCGCAGCAGTGCTTAACTTCCGTGCCATGATGAGAACCGGTGAAGGCCACGAGATGTGCGCAGCTGACGGTGTTCTGGAGTAATATTTATATCCTGTCGCAGCAGTGCTTAACTTCCGTGTCATAATGAGAACCGGTGAAAGCCACGAGGTGTGCGCAGCTGACGGTGTTCTGGAGTAATATTTATATCCTGGCGCAGCAGTGCTTAACTTACTTGTCATGATGAGAACCAGTGAAAGCCACGAGGTGTGCGCAGCTGACCGTGTTCTGGAGTAATATTTATATCCTGGCGCAGCAGTGCTTAACTTCCGTGTCATAATGAGAACCGGTGAAAGCCACGAGGTGTGCGCAGTGACGGTGTTCTGGAGTAATATTTATATCCTGGCGCAGCAGTGCTTAACTTCCGTGTCATAATGAGAACCGGTGAAAGCCACGAGGTATGCGCAGGTGACGGTGTTCTGGAGTAATATTTATATCCTGGCGCAGCAGTGCTCAACTTCCGTGTCATAATGAGAACCGGTGAAAGCCACGAGGTGTGCGCAGGTGACGGTGTTCTGGAGTAATATTTATATCCTGGCGCAGCAGTGCTTAACTTCCGTGTCATGATGAGAACCGGTGAAGGCCACGAGGTGTGCGCAGCTGACGGTGTTCTGGAGTAATATTTATATCCTGGCGCAGCAGTGCTTAACTTCTTTGTCATAATGAGAACCGGTGAAAGCCACGAGGTGTGCGCAGCTGACGGCGTTCTGGAGTAATATTTATATCCTGGCGCAGCAGTGCTTAACTTACTTGTCATGATGAGAACCGGTGAAAGCCACGAGGTGTGCGCTGACGGTGTTCTGGAGTAATATTTATATCCTGGCGCAGCAGTGCTTAACTTCCGTGTCATAATGAGAACCGGTGAAAGCCACGAGGTGTGCGCAGCTGACGGTGTTCTGGAGTAATATTTATATCCTGGCGCAGCAGTGCTTAACTTCCGTGTCATAATGAGAACCGGTGAAAGCCACGAGGTGTGCGCAGCTGACGGTGTTCTGGAGTAATATTTATATCCTGGCGCAGCAGTGCTTAATTTCCGTGTCATGATGAGAACCGGTGAAGGCCACGAGGTGTGCGCAGCTGACGGTGTTCTGGAGTAATATTTATATCCTGGCGCAGCAGTGCTTAACTTCCTTGTCATGATGAGAACCGGTGAAAGCCACGAGGTGTGCGCAGGTGACGGTGTCCTGGAGTAATATTTATATCTGGAGTTTCTCTACTGATCACAAAGGAAATGATGGCAGAAACGGCGTATAAGATCTGAGTCAACATCAAACCCCGCCTCCCAAACCACACAGTGACAACAGATCACTCTGCATGCGGTTCTGATATTTGCAAGAGCCGAGTGAAGGAAAGATTTTTGCACTGTACGCTTGTCAGCTGACAACCTATACCATCAAGAATTTTTTACATTTTAGTGTTTATACTCGTACGAATATCAGTTAGGATTTATATAAATTATGATTATACTAGTTGGGTCGTCACGGTAGAATAATATGCACCAAACCCAACATTTTGTGATGATTTACAAATTACAAAATTACAAATTACAAACCCATCGCAAAACACGCTATAAACGCAGTGTGGGATAAACAAAAGTTTTTCAGAAGCGTTTGAATGTTTGCATGCTTGCTCGGGCCCAAATTCGAAGCGTTTCTTTTTCTCGTATAGTCGATAGTTCAATAAATGAAGCAAAGCAAAGCAAAGGACGGTCGAGACCGCCTGCGCCTGCATTGGCTGGCTCCTGTCAACGGTATCGCAGTGACAATAGAAAAAAAGAAAATTAGTAAGAGTTCCGAATTACTGACCACCACTGCAACCGCCGCAACTGCCGTAACCGCCGCAACAAAACCTCTCCGTAACAAAGCTCCGCCGCAACAGTAACAGTCTCCGCCGCAATTGTGCACCGAATGGGCATTTGCGATGGGCGCAATTGCTTCTGATTGTTTTTGATTTATTGTTTGTTTTTTTTTTTCTATTTTAATTTTGGATTTTATTTTTATCCTGTGACGCTTGTTTATTTTTCCTGCCATTTTATCTATTTAAAACAACAAAGGCATGCTATTTTGCACTTTACCTGGTAATTGAAACACATCTGAAGCAACCAGCATAGACCCAGCGGTTTCCACACGTTTGCCAGAGTGGTTACACGTTTGACACTCTCAGTCAAAGAAGTTTAATAAAATACTTTCTTATTACTTATTTGCTTATTACTTCCATGCTCTCAGTGCGACCACAGCCAGAATGGCAGCAAGTACGCCACGGAGAGCGAATTTGGCTTGTAGCACATGCTACTTTGCTCTCAATTTTGAGGACGGATCTATCAAAATAACTGAATGTGGGCATTTACACCACAAAGACTGCATCCAAAAGCACATCGACAGACAACGACTGATAACAGAGGAGAAGGACTTACCGCATCAGGCAACTTGTGGCGACTGCAAGCATGCGATATCTGCGGATGTACAAGTACCTATCCAAATGAGACTCTTCGGCCGGTTGAAGAACCAGGCAGAAGATTATTATTATTATTATTATTATTGATCAATTTACAGCAAAAATGAATTGCGCTGCAAGGTCACATACAATAAAATCGAAAAGCAAATTAAAACAATAATTAGCAACATGAGTCTTGTCAAGAAGGCTAAAAACACTAAACAGGCTAAAACACACAAACAATGGAAAGGATTGTCAATGTTGAAAAAATCACGGCGGTCCGCTGGTGCGAGAAATGCGTGAAAGTGTTCCGGATATTAAGGTAGAATCCCTGGGGAGGGCATTCCACTCCGTAATGGTACGAGGAAAGAAAGAGTTGGAAAGTGTGTTCCGCTTGCACAGAGGGAGTACAAAGCACAATCCATTGTCAGTTCTACGTTGAACGGGTTTGGTGGAATATGCACATGGTAAAGGAAAGTCAAGCTCTTTTAAAATAATATCCCTCAATAAGTTCAGACAGTGCGAACGACGCCTCGCAACAAGAGTCTGAAGATTCAGTTCACGTAACATTGCAGTCACACTTGATGTTCTGTCAAAATTGCCTGTGATGGTTCGTGCAGCACGCCTTTGGATACTCTCCAAGGCCTCTATATCTGTCCTTTTGGAAGGGTGCCACACAGCGCACGCATATTCAAGGATCGGCAGAACAAGAGTAATATAAGCCAGCCTTTTTTGTTTAAATGTGGCATATTTTAAATTTCGATTAATATACCCTAACGTGGCTGACGCTTTGCTGATAGTGGTTTGGACATGGGCACTCCAGCTTAAGTCACTTGTCAAAATTACCCCAAGATACCTGAAACTATCGACCACTTCTAGAGCCTGGCCTCCAATACAATATGAAGAAGAACAGAGGGGATCACCAAAAGTATTTCGATTATTTGAAAACTGCATGACCTTTGACTTATTGCAATTGATTTTCATTCCCCATTTTTCGCACCAGCAGACAATAGCATTTAGATCAGATGCGAGGCCCGCGCAGTCGACCGTTGAAAGGATTGGCCGATAAATGACGATATCGTCGGCAAACAAACGCAACGAAGAGGAAATATTTTCCGAGATGTCATTTATGTAGACCAGAAACAAAATGGGACCAAGTACGCTGCCCTGAGGGACGCCGGAAGTTATTTTTGATGGCTCTGAAAAGGTGCCCTCAACAGTAACCTGCTGTGTTCTATTTGAAAGGAAGGAGCCGATTATTTTAACGAGTTCTTCAGGTACATTTAGATAACGTAACTTATATAGGAGTTTTGAATGTGAAACTAGGTCAAAAGCCTTTTCCAAATCAAGAAATATGGCATGAACGGGAGTCTTTTTATCCAGTGAACAAGCAATATCATCCACAAGGAGGATAAGCTGGGATTCGCAAGATCTTTTTTGACGGAAGCCAAACTGGTTAGGATGAAGTAAGTTATTACTATTGAGGAAAGACACAAGGAAGCTTGCAACTACCCGTTCAAATAGTTTAGAAGAGATACAAGTCAGGGAAATAGGTCGATACCCCTCCGGTTTATTTTTAGGAGATCCCTTCTTGGGAATGGGTATAATGATGGCCTTTTTCCAGTCTGTTGGAATCACTCCCTTAGAGCAAATCAACTCAAACAAGGCGCCTAGTGCAGGGGACAAGGAGGGAGCAAGTTCTTTAAGCAAACGGCCAGGCAATTCATCAGGACCAGCGGGCTTTTTAACCTTTATGCCTACTAATAGCTTTTCAACGCCACGTGAACTTATTGTCATAGGGGTAATGTCGGCACCTGAAGGAAGACCAGCGGGACTCGCATCGTCAAGATTATCAGAACAGTCATCAGTCGATATAAAAACACTTGAAAAGAAATCGTTTAGAACAGAAGCCTTTGAGGACGGGGTGTCGTAAAGAATGCCATTGGCGTCAGTGATGGAGGGAAAGCTTGTCTGTTTATTCAAGGATTTTAGGTACTTCCAAAAACCTCGAGAATTATTACTTTCCACTGCTTGCGTAATAAAATTGTTAAAAAGGGCAGAATTTAGTTTTGCACATTCGTCTTTTGCCTCCTCATAACGAAATCGGACACAAGGAAGGCCACTTTTCTTTAAGCGAGCATTTAATTTTCTCTTTTTTCGAAACAACCTAGCTAATTTCCTATTTGCCCATGGAAATTTGGAACTATGTTTCCTTTTGGAGATCGGTATGTTGTTGAGGCAATCCTGCAATGTTCCTTTGATGGTCGTCCAAACTTCCTCCACCTCTCCCATTTTAATATAATTGGGGTGGAATAAAGGATTTGTTTTGAGTGAAACATTCAACTGTTTCCAGTTTACTTTTGAGTAATCTTTGAATGTATTAATTGAAGACTTTCTGGCAAATGAAGAGTTTGAACTGACAAACAAGTCGGAAGCAAACGCCAAAAGGACAGCCTCATGGTCAGAAAGCCCCGGAAGCACCGTCACTTCAGGTGAAGGGTGATCAAAGTTCACAAGTGCAAGATCCAAAATATTCGCGCACGATTTAGTGACTCTGGTAGGTTGCTGAACAAGTTGCTTCAGGGAAAATGAAGTTGCAATTTTATGGACAAACTCATCATTAGCATTTCGACAGCCAGATTCACTTGAAGTTTTAGAAAAAGATGGGCAATTGAAATCACCACAAATCATAATATTTTTACATTTCGAGGTAACATATGAAATAGCATCGTATAGGGCATCAAAAACGGTGTTGGTTGCGCTCAAATTTGGGGGTACATAGACACAGCCCAAATGTAAGGTGAAAGGGTAATTGAATTTAATCGAGCACCAGACCGCGTCAACTTCGCTCGCTGAAACTTCAGGGGGAAAATCTAGGCAGCAACTTGTCAAATTATTGCGAATTGCGAGAAGAACCCCGCCCCCACGCCTGTTCTCTCTATCTTTGCGGAAAATATGGAAATCACTAGGGAGTATTTCACTGCTAGGAATGTCATCGGATAGCCAAGTCTCTGTCAGAAACAGAACAGAGATGTTGTGCTGATTGATAAAGGCACAAAGCTCCACACGTCTACACAGGTTTACAATTGATCTGCAATTGACAACAGCCATCACGATGTCCTCATTCAAAACTGAAATGGATTTTATGGGATGAGTAATTTTAGGTAGTGGGAATGATGGCGGTAAAATCGCTAGTTCAGTGGATGATAGGGCAGGATCAATACGGCTATCTGACAAATTCCCGCGAGTCTGAATAGATTGTTGAAAAACAAAAGGCGGTTTAACTTTTACAAAAGTCCGAGCTGCTGGCGCCGGAAACATGGTGATAATTGGTGATATCGACAAGCAAAAATAACTGAAAAAGGACAGTCGGGTAATCGGGCGAGAAATTGGACAAAAGATTCGAGCAAATGAAATCAAACTGCAAATGGCGAAAACAACAGAGAAGCAGACAAAAACAAACGCATGAAATATGCAAGTCAATCGAAAAAGCAGGTGAGCAAGAGCGGGGATAAAAGCGAATTCGGACGATAAAAGAAAACGTTGAAGTGTGGCCTCATGGATTCGAGCACAAAGATGCAGGATTTCACGACAGTAAAAAGTTAATTTTTGCCGATAAGGAAAAAAATAATTGGTCGATTTCATTCGATAATGATTCTGCCAGCAATTATAAAAAGTTCGATTGACGTCTGTGGGACTGGACCCGCCACAATTCCATATGCAATGAACAAAGTTTAAATTTATGTGGCTAAAAAAGGTATACTGGTATACTAAGATGATCAGGAACCTGAGCAGCAAGATGACCCGATGAAGCCACGCAAGAGAGAGAGGAAGGGGTCAAGCCTCAACCAAATGTCGAGAATGGGCCGACCGACCTGGCCACAATTCCAGCTCCAGAAAGATTGATCCAGGATCGGAACAAAAATGAAAAGGTAGGAATCTTTTCTGAATCCCGGTTTAAATAAAGCTTTGTTGGAATGAAAGGGCATCCTTTTCGTTCTTGGTTTTTCCCAGAAGTTTTGTTTTTAACCTCATTTGATTTTCTGTCTTTTTCAGTTCATTTGCCCGGAAGCCGGTTGTGGGAAACATTTCACGAGAAAGGATTCGTTGACGAAGCACAAGATCCGGGTACATGCTGAACAAAAGAAACACAAATGCGGCCAATGCGGAAAGTATTTCAAAATGGCTTACGATCTGAGTCGCCATCGACTTGTACATAATGACAAACAACTGCACGTGTGCCAACATTGTGGGAAGATGTTTGAATATGTTTCATCGCTAAACCGTCACTCTGAGGAAAAGCATTCCAAATAGGTCAAAAATAATAAATACAAGGTAATCTATAGAAATAAAAACAAAAACAAAAATAAAAACAAAATAAAAAATAAAAAATCGGAACATCTGCCGATCGCAACTCGCCATTCGATGCACGGTTGAGGCGGAGACTGGTATTGTTGCGGCGGAGCTTCGTTACGGCGAGGTTTTGATGCGGCGGTTGCGGTGGTTGCGGTGGTGGTCAGTGATTCGGAACTCTTACCAAAAAATTGGATGGAAGTGTCGCAGCTCCATTTTCTGCCGTGTCTTTTAATTTTTGCAAGCAAAACCCATTGCTCTGAGGAAAGTGTCACAGAAGTTAGCGGGTGATAAAAAATGAAGTGCTCTCATTGGAATTGATTGAGGAGGACATCTCAGGAAGTGTGCAGATGAAGTGGGCCTAATCCCAAGCAGCTGCGCATAAAGTAATTTAGAATTTCAGAAACATCATGTAGGTACCTACATATTTTCCTAGACCTATTGTGTTTTCAGACAATCCTTTTCGAAATCCACGCGAGTGTAGTCTACTCTGCGTGGTCTCTGTAGATTGGGAATACGCACCGAGACAGAATAGAACCTATTTTTACACTCTCAAATCCACTTGCGAACTCTTCACATTTTCATCGCAACATCATCATCAGTTGTTTAGTGTTTTCAAACTTCTTTTCCTCCTCCATCCCCAACCAAACCAAACCAAACCAAACCTCATTGATGTGATGGATATGATGTGATGTGATGTGGTCCGCGTTTGTGGCCCCCGGAGCGCATATGGAAACGGCTTTGGTGGTTTGCTATGCTGATGTGGTGTGCCTGAATAGGGAGTGAATGAGTTAGTGAAGTGGGGTGGGGTGGGCCCCGAAATGCAAACAAAGGAAGTCAATAAATACGAGTACGTATATGAAGGAACATCACACAATTATTATGATGAAGCGAATGACTTGATGTAATGTCAGTAAAATGTCTGCACTGTATTCGGACGAAGCCAAATTTCATGATGCTGGACGGGATTTTGCCCAAGCACCTGTCTGCGCTTCAGACTTTTTGCCACTCAGCTGCTGATGACCCCCCCTCACTTGACTTGACTTCCTTTTCCCACATCCAACCATCTCACATCTGCCTATCCCACACCAACCAACGATCAATACCACAGTTCGCTTGTGACTGTGTACGTGTAGATATATTTTTACTGCATAGGCATAATGTGTGTGCGTGTGTGTGTATCTTACCTGTGCAAGTACCGGGCATGGCATGGCATGGCATGACAAAGCAAGGCACGGCAAGAGGCGCTAAGGACCTTTATGATGTGTGAGGTCGTAATATTTGAATGATTAGAGCATTGGTACCCCTTACACTGAAGATCTTTGCAAGACCACCCACGATGAAGTCAAGATATCCTAAGTTAACACATTAGGTAAAAGCAATTAGAGCTGGAGCCAGGGAGATCGAGCGAGATATTGTGTTGTAGGTACATTATGGGATGGAATGGCACTCCAATAGGAGGATAACCATAAGCTGTAGGAGCATATCGCAGCATCAGCACGAGCAAAGAATGAGGTGAGGTCGGAAATGAAATGAATGAAACGCCCACTTCACTTCACTTCACTTCAATCGCTCATGCCTGAATTACTTTGAGTCTCATCTGAGGGAAGACGAAGAGTGATTTATTCGGGGGAGAAGGCCCTCTGCGAGCAGGAAAGGGAGGGAGCCCGGGACAGGGAGTTGACTTAGAAAACACTTCATAAATTTAATATTTGTTGATGAAATTTTGTCAAAACGAACGAATGAACGAATGAACGAAAACAACGCACGAATTATCACATGAACACCGAATGACGACGAATTCGTCTCTGTGATCGCAGTTGTTTGTTTGGTATTACCTGATCCCTGCCTGATCACCTGGAATTAATAAATTTGGTGTAGATTTAAAGGGATAGGGATAAGGACACTTTGTCGCAAGCGGACAGATTGTCGCAAGCGGACAGATTGTCGCAAGCGGACAGATTGTCGCAAGCGGACAGATTGTCGCAAGCTGACGATTTTCTCAATCACCGCAAATTTAAGCACTTCGTGATTATTTTATTTTGCATATCGAAAAACGTCAGTTACATGCACCTGAATGGTAAAAGACATAAGACATGCACAAAATTGGCCCCCACGGACAGAAGCAGGATCGAATATCGAATATTGTGAAAACATTGATTGTAATCATTATTCCATTGTTATCATGCACTTCACAGAAGCTCCACATAAATGAGAACACCAGTTCTTTCTCCATCTGCATTGGATTCAGTTTTCGTCAACAGGCTGATAAAATAGGAAATATACATGATGGTTAAGTCAATAAAATAGGGAAAAACATGAAGTTTGTCGAAAAATCAAAGTTATGGCACAATTCCTCTCAAATACGGCAACAATTCTCTGTTCTGTTTTGTGGTCTGTTTTTGTTGCTAATCAGAATGGGCTTTGGCCATTGCGAACATGCCCATTCAAAAAGGAAATGTTTTTGCATTCCGTTTTTCCAGTCGGTTGAGTCGACCCCATCTTTATTGACCTATCAATGAAAAGGTTAACAAACATCACAATCGACTCCGTTAATCACAAACTTTTGCTGGTTGAAAAACTTTTTTCAGTTAGAAGTTTTCTATCTCACTGGCAGAAAACCGTTGTAAAAGTTTTTTTGCAAACTCAACAAAGGTCCTAAATGCCGTGTCCGGAGTCTCTCAAGGAAATACGCTAGGCCCCCTTATTCTTTCGCCTTTATAAACGACGTAGTTGATTCTGTTTCGCCGTGCAATATCAGTTTATGTGCTGATGATATTGCGCTCATTCAGCTGGTCAATGACACATATAAGTGAGCGATTCAGAGAAATTTGATACCCTCTGCAACTGGTGTGACACGTAAATCCAAGAAGCGCATCAATGCTGCTAAGTGTACGGATCTTGGGGTGACTCTCCGTGAGAATCTAAAATCTTGCTACCACAGACCGAGTGTTTGAATGAAACATCGAGTCATTTTATTCATAAAAGCAGCTACGGATATTATGCTGGGAACTCAAGGATTTCAACGCCTGACATTTCAGCGATTTTGAAACAAGGAAAATGTATTTTTTTCACCTTAGCTGTGTCATGGACTTCTGTTGGCTTTTCTCTCTTTTTCAGAGATTCAGAGAGGGCAGAGAGAGAGAGAGAGGAGGGAGAGAGAGAGAGAGAGGAGGGAGGAAGGAAGGGAGTAAAGGAAGGGGGGAGAGGGCGAGAGAGATCGCGCAACAAAAATCAATCAATCAATAAATGATTCTGCTCCGTTTGTTGGATGCTTTCGCCTCCTATGGGAGACAAACGCATGCAAACGGGTACCTGCCTTTTTTGGCAGGCGAACGTGGATGCCATGTTCCTATACCTACAAAGTTCCTGTGCGTTCTTTTGTGATAGAGACTCGTTCCAATATTCCACATTTGACCTTCAACAATACGTGCTTTCCCCAACACGTGTCTCTGGTAACGCCGCTAACGTTTTGGACCTCATTTTTTCAAATATCTCCTCACTTGACGTGAAGACAGATTCAGTTGTTGGGATTGGAGATCACCAAGCTATCGTAGGTTCTTTTAGCACCTCAACAAAGATGAAATGTCAAACCAAAAGAAAAATATTTGTTCATGGACGAGCTAACTGGGACTCTTTACGTTCTGATTTATTGTCCCAGTTTGCTGACTTCCGTGAGGGCGCTTCCGCACAAAATGCAGAAGAAAATTGGACCACTTTTAAAGAAATATTGCAAGGTCTGTGTGACCAACACATTCCATCAAAACTTGTTTGTAATGACACTTCGTTTCAGCCATGGGTGAAGCCTGCTTTGAAGAGACTGCTGAGGAAGAAGCGTCAAGAGCACGCAAAACTGAAGAAAAACTTCTGCGAAAAAACCAAACAAAGTTTTCAAAAATTAAGAGCAGCAGTAAAGGAACAGTCAAAAAGTTCTCTCAGCGATTTTTTAACAGAGGCATTTGAGACAGACAACAAGAAAAAATTTTGGAATTATATCAAACATCGCCGCTCTACCCATACCTTTGCGCCACTTAAGGATGAATGTGGGCTGTTTATTACCGAACCGAAAGACAAAGCAGATCTACTCAACAAAACATTTAGCAAAATTTTCACTATGGAGGATCTCTCAACTGTTCCTGATGGCCCCATTCGCCCTCAGTTCGATCCAATGCCTTCAATTACAATCTCTACTGAAGGAATCGCGAAGTTATTATCCTCAATTGACATCAACAAGTCGCCTGGACCGGACAACCTGCCAGGCAGAATTCTGAAAGTCCTTGCACAGGAATTAGCTCCATACTTGTCTATCGTCTTTCAAAAATCTCTGGATTCCGGTATGGTTCCATCCGACTGGCGATGCGCTCTGGTCACCCCGATTCCCAAATTGGGATCCGCGGCTGATCCGCAAAATTACAGGCCCATCTCTCTCACATGCATTTCATGCAAAGTCTTCGAACACATTCTTTTCACGAACATTTTTGCGCACCTTAATGCGAACAAATTACTGAGTAATATCCAGCATGGCTTCAGGAGCGGCCTCTCTTGTGAGACTCAGCTGCTTGAATTCTGTAACGACCTTTCCAGATCACTTGACGCTAGAAGGCAAGTTGACGCCATCTTCCTTGACTTCAGCAAAGCTTTTGACAAAGTACCCCACAGGAGACTTGTCAAAAAGCTTAGAAGTTTTGGTCTGGAAGAAAACTGCTTGCGATGGATTGAAGGCTATCTGAATCATAGGTCTCAGACTGTAGTCATAGATGGTGAACGATCTGAACCCTGTGATGTCACATCGGGCGTTCCGCAGGGAACTGTTCTTGGTCCTTTGTTGTTCCATCTTTACATCGATGATATTTCAGCAAATCTTGAATGCAGTGTCAGGCTCTTTGCCGATGACTGTGTTATTTACAGGGTAATTGACACCCCAAATGACTGCCCAGTTCTCCAAGCAGATATCGACGCGGCATCTGATTGGGCAAAAAACTGGCAAATGGAATTTAATGTTGGCAAATGTGAGAAGCTTACCTTTTGCCGTCGGCAGGACGCAATTCCGTTCTATTACACAATCAATAGCGCAAATCTCAAATGCTCTTCAGAATACAAATATTTGGGCCTCACATTTGACCCTAAACTGGGCGAAACATGTTGATAGAATTTCCAACAAGGGCCTCTCCCTGGTTGCATTCATTCGGAGAAACCTACACGGTTGCCCACAGAAAGTTAAACTACTTGCGTACAAATCCCTGGTGCGCCCGGTTCTGGAATACGGCGCTTCAGTGTGGCATCCTTTTCAGGCGAATCATGCGGCAAAGGTTGAGCGAGTCCAACGAGTGGCTGCTCGTTTCATCTGTCACAATTATGACAGGGGATCCAGTGTGACGAATATGCTAAAGTGCTTAGATCTGCCACAGCTAAGTGAGAGGAGATTAATCTCCAGGCTCACGATGCTATATAAAATAATCAGAGGTAACGTGCTAACGGAACTCCCGCCAGAGGTTGAGCCGTCATGTTCCCAGTCAAATAGACACGCAAATGATATGACATTTCGGCATATTCTCGTTCACTCCAACTCTTATTCAGGCTCTTTCTTTCCTGACACCATCCGACTTTGGAACAGGCTTCCCGGTGAGTTGACTGCGTTGCCTAATTCAGATGCCTTCCGGCGTGGAGCATCCGACTTCATTGCCAAAAACCGGACGCCTGATCTCTGAAAAGTCGGAAATTCACGCGCCACATGGCTTTCAGCTGTTTGCGCGTTATAATAATAATAATAAATAAACCTACCTCAGCACAATGGACTGATGATAAGCCTAGAGCTCCGACAGTGATGCCTGCGTAGAGAGTTAAATGGATAGACACATGAATAATCCCACCACTTGTAACCAATTTAAAAATAACATCTTCATCCTGGAAAAGTATTACCGAGCACATCTTGCTGCTCTCCTCTGATTGTATTAGGTACCTAGAGTGGAACATATCGGGAGAGAGATGGATTGGACGAGTTGTCCTGCGATATACAGCGTTGTCTAAAAGTAACCGGACAAAAGCTGGCTGTCCTTTTTCATGTTGATTCTCGAAACGAGAACCTTTGTAGTGCATCGACATGATCGCTCCGCAAATGATCCGCAATATCACCAACTCCTATGGGAGATGCGGAACCGGCATTGCATTGTGGCGGAACGGAAACAGTTCGACGATCAATTGCAGAAAGGATGCCTAGCATTTGTCCAGCTTATTTTGGAGCATCCTGTACAATAATAATTAGAGAAAATAGACAAAACTCAGGAAAATCCGTCCCTGACGCCGTCCCCCTTCTACGTTAAAAGGATCTTTCCCTTCTTCTAACTGTTGCTGGAAGCTCTGCACATTCATCAGGGGATTAGGCTCACCAGTTAGTCACCCTGCAGTAGAACAAGATGCGATGCTGCTAACTAAAAAAAAGAAATGTGTGTTACAAACCGATGATGCGGGCTGTTCTGCAAAAAAGTACCTTTACGGAACAAGACTTTGCATTTTTGGATTTTCATGGGGCATCTTCGCGTAAACCCTTGCTTCCATTTCATCGCTAAAGAAGGCAGCCATAAGCCTTTTCCGTTCAACGATTTTCCGGAATAGATATGAAATTTTTCTCAACGCTGAATCAGGGTGAAACCGCTGCAGCGACAAAAATTCTATGTGTTTTTTGCGAGTAGAAGCCGGTGTGCAGGTCTTATCTTTTTTCAGGCAATTGTTGGTCCATGTTTGGTGCAAACATGAACATGAAGCAAACATGATTTGGTCCATGTTTCGTCCACTTCCCAGTAGGCTACTGATTGGAAATGTCTCTTTTCGAAAAGTTCCCGTTTTGTTGCGTAAAAGGATTAGATAGGCGAGAAGCATCGCGAAGTACCCACCAAACCTTAGGTACTATTGTTGTTGCAGTTGGCGAATTGAATGCCGCTGCATTCAATTGGTTTGCTTTATTCGTCGCTTTGAAGGGCATCTGCCTGCATGAGTTTTCGCCATCCATTCCCATCCCATCCGTATCAGACAAGGGAAAAATCCTTTTATCAAATTACCACGGATTATTTTAAGACCTTCACCAACTGATGATGATGCTAGTTAGACAACGGAACAACGAGGAGGGATAGATGCATGGAGCTATGCTAGGAATCAGTGCGGATGTCCGTGAAGTTGGCCCCCTGGCGGAAGTCCACTCCACCAATGGAAGTGGACTATTGTAATGACTGTAATGATCAAATTTGGGCAGTAAACAACAGAAACGTAATGATGCCATGGAATAAGTGTGGGGAGGGCAAATTTTTTAACTACCTGGGGGCCAACTCACAGCAAGCTAGGTTCCAACGGGGGTACACTTCACACCTTTACGGGGAGGCTTGCAATTTCACAGTGAAGTTGGCCCCCGTGAAATGGGACGAACATCATGGACCCCAATTCAGCAAGGTATAAACGATTAAATTTGGGTGGTGAACAACAGCAACAGTGACGATGGTCGATGAACAAACTTCAGTGTCCATCGACTTGGGTCCGGATACTTTGGCCTGAAAAAACTTTAAGATTGAATGTTGCTTATCTCGCTAAATCATCACAACACCGCAAGTAAAACTGACCTCACACCTGACCCAACGAAAACTATTATGACCTAACCTATCCTGTCCTGACCTAACCTATACCTGACTTTATACCATTCGATCTTAAAAATTTCGGACCAGGTACGTTCTCCTGTCCACTTCCGTGGGTGCAGGTACCGGGGGTCCAACTTCACGGACATCATCAGTGGGATGTAACCAAGCAGAAATGGACACAGAGAAAGAGATTGAACTGGAGAGAGAGATAGAGAGGGGGAAGACAGACGGAGAGAGAAATGTGGGAGAGAGGGACAAAGAGGGAGAGGCGGGGAGAAGGAGGGAGAGGTGGAGAGGGAGTGAAATAGTCTGGGGGAGAGAGATGGCGGAAAGAATAAGATCTCA
>JASGXE010007609.1:0-18637 GCA_030068105.1 Sinentomon sp. SZTP_YWyxl | reverse complement strand
GTGGCTAGTCTCCATTTGCTTTGGTAAATGCCTGCCTCGGTAGGACTGTGCATGCAGACAGATATGTCCCTCGCCTCTCCAGCCTTCAACTGTTCGACCAGCAACACCTTATCTGTTGCACTCAAGTTCTGCCCTTGTGAAAAGTGCAAGTGGCATCCTGGGGGCCATATCTCATGGCCAGTATTCTGTATCCTCCAGGTCTTTACGAAACTAGAATGAAGAACAAAAATTAAGCACAATTATTAGTGAGGCAAGTAAAAAGACTCTTGCCGACTGAAAGGATAATAGCTCACGAAGGAAAATTCTCAGGTAAAGTCAAGTGTAAAAGAGTAAGACACATAGTGAAGCTTCAAAAATGAATAGGTCAGATGAGTAAATGGTATTCACCTCAACGGATTGATTAACCGGTCAAGCCCGAAATGCAAATTCTGGTTTTAAAATATTTTTCCGCGCGTTTCGGAAACACGGAATGTCGCCCCTGACGGAATTAACAATATCTGCAAGGATTTTCGAAAAACGGAAAAATCGGAAATGCATGCATTTCCCGCCCACTCAAGCCAGATTTCTGCTCTGTGTCATTAAAATCGCCTATAATTTAATGTTTCAACAAAAAAAAAAACACCTCCGCACAAAAAAAAGGCCAAGATACCCACAAAACGCTTCAAACCGCATCAAAATTGAGCAAAAATGGAAAAAAACAGAAATTTCAATCGACGCCATTTCTGAACAATGCAACAATTCACGTGAAACAAGCGTCGGCTGATTCGCGCGTCTTTAAACTGCCGAAAATTCAAATTTCGGCGGGCGGCAGATGACGCGCGATCGCGTAAAAAGGCGCCCCAAAACAGGAACTTGAGAGAAAAAAAGCGGGAAATTTGAAAAGTGCGCTGATTGAAAACGGTTGGACCGATTTTGGCGGAATAAAGTCTGCTAAATCGCTGATTTTTCCTCTTTCCGGCTGTGAATATTTTTGGTGGTGCTGATATTACGTAATTAAATTCAAATCCCTTGAAAATGGAATACCCATGCCGACGTTTATTTACGTCGTCCGTACAATCACATCATGCCGGTCTTGACGTTTATCTACGTCGCTCGTACGCAGTTTGTTTTTTTTTGCGGACGTAAATGCACGGCGCTCGGGCTTGACCGGTTAAAGAACATCGATCATGTTTCGCAGAGTGCTAACTGAAACCTACAAAGACACTTAAAGCAAAGCAATGGAGTGGAGGACTGCTGAGGGCCACAAGATAAAACCTCATGACATGCCATGTGAACCCCTAAAACTGCATGAGTGGGACCCTTCTAAAACTACATAAGTTGGACCCACTCTCACGCCACAGCCCCTCGTAAAAGCTGCAGAAGGCCATGTGGGAACCCCCTGCCTGACACTGCATGGGTAGGACCCATCGTCAAACAGGGGCGCAACGAGGGGGGGGTCCATGGGGTCAGGACCCCCCCCCCTAGACCAGCGTTTCTTAAACTGTGCGCCGCGAAGCAAATTGCACTGCGCCGCGAAGACGAAAAATCGAAAAAAGTTTTTTTTTCCTGTTTCAGGGGTCAACGTTCAGTTCAAGTCAAAATAAAAATCGACAAATGTTAGGTACAGTTTTCGACAAATTCATGCACGTCGACAGCATTCAATCGAAGCAAATCTTTTCTTTTTCCAGCTGCACGCTGACCACTCATGTTCTCTTTGACACCTTCGTCCGTTCATCAAGTCCCGCGCGCCGAAATTTTCTTTTGGCTTTGAATCATCCGGGGGTTGTGTGAAAAAATGCTGTTTTTTTTAAGTGAGCATTCTGGGCACCATTTGAGGTTCCATTTTTTTCAAAATTTCTTCCCCCTCAGGGAGGGGGACACCCCCTCCCGAACCCCTCCCCCGGCGTTGCGCTTCGCGCAACGCTTCGCCGGGGGCGTATTTTTGGCGCCGCCTGTGATTGCAAAAATGCCAGATGTGCGCCGTGGGCTAAAAAGTTTAAGAACCACTGCCCTAGACGACCGAAAAAAAATTGGCGATAGAATTCTTGAAAAATTGCAATTTCCCATCCGCGCAAATGTTCCGTTGCACAAACATGCCTGGAATTACGTTTTACCAATCTCGTACATCATATAAACCACTGGCTGCTCTTTCTCAGTGATCCAGTCAACCCCTCCAATTACGCGTTTTGAAAATGGAATAAAGAAAGTGCTGTGTTGTTGTCGCCATATAAACTTGTTTGATACAAGGTTCCCACTCGAAATCAGAAATTTTTTCCATGATATTGGGTTCAAAGTGAGGGGGTCTGGGGTGGCAGCCCCAGTTATGGGGGGTCTGGGTGGTGGTAGCCCCCAGCGGGGGTCCAGGGGCAGATCCCCTGGCAGGGGGTTTGGGGACGGAGTCCCGCAAAATCTGGAGCCTTTTGACAAATTTGGGTTCTGCAATTGGCATTTAAAGACAAAAATTGCTTTTTTTTTTTCCAAAAAGATGGCTATACGTGTGCCTACCAGCCACATTCATCATCAAATTCGTTCAAAAAATTCCAGGACTCTCCAGGAAAAAATGAAATTCCAGGACGGGAACACTGTTGACAACAACCCATTGTTTTTCTCAATCCGAAACGCCACACTTTTCCCACTCTTGCTTTCATTCTGTAGAGTGGACCAGGGACATCATTTTGGCGGTGCAGTTGGCAACAGCATCCAGCAGATAAATGCTCCCCCAGCTGGTCGCGTGCCCCCTGTCATGTGCTATTGGCTCGCGTTTCTGGGGAACTTGCAAATGGAACACCAATTTCGCTCCCAAATGAACCCGAAAATTATAAAATTTCTTCAGCTTCTGGGGGCCCCGCCCCCCAGACCCCCCGACAGGAGATGTCATTTTGAAGGGACAATGGGCAAGAGCCACCAGCGGGAATGCCCTTCCAGCCGCTGGCTTGCCCCCTGTCATGTGCTATTGCTATTGGTTCAGCCTGCTGAAAAATTTGGCCTCTGGAACACGCTATTTTGCCCCCAAAATGAACCCTAGAATTTAAAAATTTCTTCAGCTTCTGGGGGGCTCCGCCCCCCAGACCCCCCGCCAGGGGCTCTGCCCCTTGGCACCCCGCTGGGGCTCCGCCCCAGACCCCGATTCCTGGGGGCTCCGCCCCCAGACCCCCCCTCTGGGCTGCGCCTACATCGTCCACCGAGATACTGGACCCCCCGTGACATAAATCCTGGATGCGCCCCGTACAAACCATGGGATGGGAGCTCTTCAAAAACGTTCATGAGACCCTCATGGGACCATTCATAAAACTGCATGGGGTCTTTGCTCGTCACCAACTACCTTCCCCATTTTTCTCTGGATACCTATCCTTTTTTCCCTCACACATTTGATATTGGCATTTTTCTCACAAGTCTCTAGGAAACCTTCATGAGTGAAAAAAAGGGAATTGCCAAACTCTTGAAAGAAATGTGTTGACAGCTTGACACTAGATGCCATTCTGAATAAATAGGCAGCTGACGGGCCCAATCAAGTTTTACGTTGTGGAATGGTTTGATTTTTTGCAAACAAGCATTGCACGAAAAAAACTCTCGATCTAAAAAAAATCTATTTAAAAAAAGAAACTCAAAGCAAAGCTGCAATAAATGGTTGGCATGTGGTACCGTATCAAGAAGAGGTGATGTCTTAGAAACTGCCCATATTACCTACCTAGGGGCAGTGAGATCTTTTCGGTGACTTCTGACGCAGGTCCACAATGAAAATGTGGTAGTCCAACAAAGGGAAAGACACAACAAAAGCATTGAATCCGTTAGAATAAACCACACCGAATGGTGTCAATTTACACTTCATGTTGAAATACAAAGCCGCACCAGAATGGACAGATTTTGGTTGTAGTTCAGAATACCTGCCGACATTTGAAAAAAGCTGAACTGGACGAGTTTTCACACACGCTCAAGAAGCCAAAATAGGATAGGAAGATGAGAACGAGGTAGGTAGGACAGGATAGGTGTGTTAGGATAGGTTAGGTTCAGTAAGCTCAAAGTCCTATATCACAGAGCAATGGTTGTAACTCGTTCAGTTCAATGTCGGCAGGTATTCCGAACTGTTACCCAGATTTTTGCATCAGACTTTTTTATATCGTCTGTCCAAAACAGATTTGCAAGTACATTGGGCAATGGTAATGCTCCAATGTTTTCCTTTGCACAGTGTTGCAACTGCTTATCTGCTTTGGACAGACAACCGAAAAAGTCTGACGCAAAAATCTGTGTATTCTGACATGGCACAACAAGGTATATAGGCAATATATGCATGTAGGTTGGATAAACCATTGGTCGTATTCCCCATCACAACTCATCCTCAGGTTCAACTCAAAAGAGCCAATTCAACCGACATATGCATCTTTCAATGCAACAATGGAAAAGGAATAAGCGTTATGCATGGAAATGAAATTTTCGTAACACAAATCTATCCATTAAATTGGTTAATGAGTTGAACCTGATAAGTTGCAATGGGTATTGAGGCCGCATGTGTCAAGGGGACCAGTACCTACAGATTTTCTGTCAACATCACCTACCGTGAGCAACGAAAGATGAAAATAGATGGTGGGTTGTGGAGTCAGTACCCACCTTGGCTTTTATATGCTGGAAAGGAAGTCTTTCCATTCATCCCTACCCACGTAGGGTCAGCAACATCAATTAATCTTTTAAACATGAATGAAAAAAGGCGAATTTAGTAAGAGTTAAATACAAAAAAGATCACTAACTCTGTGTCAGGTGGTACACTTTCCCCATCACCAATGGTCACATCGCTGACCAACATCATTGATGGGAGATTTGAAGAATTTTCAAAATCAAAGTATGAACCAACAGCTGCTTGTAGATTCCTGGAAAGAAACATCAAATACAATCAGATTTTTAACGATTTTCTCTGTCTCTGTTCGGCCAGGTAAGCCTGCCCTGCTGCTCAATGTAGGGAAGCTACTGTTTGCTGTTCTACACGTGTGCCGAAAACAAACAATAAATTACAGAAACGAGGAAACTTTGTTTTGACTCTGATTTTGGACTTTTCATTGGAGAGTTTAGGCAGAAATTCCCATTTCATTTTGGTGTGAAAAAAGATTGGGCTTTTTGCTACGATATTGAATGACTGCACGTAAGGTACCTAACTATGCGAGTGTATCGTGACTGTCGTTGGAATGGAATCAATGACTTTTGAATGATGAATTAGTACCAACAGCTAGGTACAAACTACTACTAGGTACAGTCTAGGTACTATTTATGCAATAGGTACCTATTGAAATTGGGGGGTCTTGGGTGCCTAGAAAAACTCAAGTTTTGAGGGTTTTTGTGAGATTCTCAGCTTTTTGCTTAGACAGCAATGCAAAGAAATGATGAAGGATGTCATTGTTTGAGAACCTTCCAAATTCTATGATAATCCTATGAGTTTCTGACAGAAGCTACCAAGGTCAATAGAAATTTTGCGTATTGCCTACCTAGGCCTAACATGGATGGCAAGATATAATAAAGCCAGTTTTCGTTCGTAACTTACAAAAATAATTTAATTCTTTTAAGTTAAGGTGCAGTTAATTTGGATTGGTGTCAGAAATGGGGAATGAGGCTAAACATTGAAAAATGTACTGTTGTCTGCTTTACCACTAAATTAAAGCCCATTCCCAGTACATTTATTTTGGAAACGTTGAGTTACCGATTGCTGACCATGTTAAATACCTGGGACTCACCCTAACCAAGACTTTATCTTGGGATGCTCATTTAAATCAGATTGTTCGAAAGGCAAATTCTGCTCTGTTCTTCATTCGGCGCACCTTTTATAATGCTGGAATAGGTGTCAAGGAAAAAGTTTACTTTGCTTTGGTTCGTTCCCTTCTTGAATATGCTTCAACTGTGTGGGACCCCTATCGAATTATACAGATTGAAAATTTGGAGAGAGTTCAAAGAAGAGCGGCACGTTTTGTGACAGGTAGATATGCTCCTTTTGACAGTGTTACGTCAATGTTGCAAGACCTTGGATGGACTTCACTAGCTTCACGTAGAATGATCTCCCGACTTGCTGGTTTATTTTTGGGATTAAATAACGTGGGTGGCTGGTCAGAAATAAAGGACTTTTTGCTTCTGCCAAATTACCAAAACAGAAATGATCATGATTTTAAGCTTTGGTCAGGTGCCTTTCACAAAGATGTGGGAAAGTATTCATTTGTGCACAGAACGGTTAGGGATTGGAACTCTCTGCATCCCCGAGTGTTTGGAACCAGGGGTGATATCAATGTCGAAAGGTTCAAACAAAATGTTGAACAATGGTTGTCTGACATCACCATAAACATGTCTTGAAAAGTTTCGTTTCCTTTATTCCTCTGACATATGCCAAAAATGGCTGTTTATTTTTAATGTACGTGACATATTGTGTGCTTGTTTTATGTTATCCGACTGCTGATTTGCGCCGGGATTAAAACCCCTGCAAATTAAATGTAAATTAATTAAATTAAGTTCCATTATGTCATTTTTGATGTCATTTTGATGTCTCCTTGTCATTAAATGGCAGGATGTTACCAATTTTTGCTGTCACAACAATGAAAACAAATGGGAGCCTTTTTCATCGCCATTTTACTTGGATGACACAGTGACATAGCCCAGACTCTGCGTCATTGATAAGAGCCATCACTATGATAGGCTATGATAGGTATCTATAGCGAAAATAGCATTAGGTATGAGGCGGTCGAGCCCGACATACCGTTGTTCAAAGACAATTCTCACAATTCACTGGGCCTGCAAACTTATGAGGCAGCCATTCATTTAATGACAAAGATGCATCAAAAACGACATAATGGAACTGCACCTTTACGGACGAAAACTGGCTTAACTATGCCTTTTCCTTGTGATTCTGATGTTCGTGGTGCACGTGCTGAAATTGTAACGTGGATGGGAAATTGTAACATGGGATGCATTTCAAAATTGAAACTAACCAATTATTCATATCCAAATAAAATGTTGCCGAGACATCATTAATTTGCGAACCAATCAGCTTCTGAAGTTGAGTCACCAGCACTTCTCTGTCTGTTGTTCCCATGCAGCTGAACTGGTGAAGCAGGTTGTAATCCATTCCAGAACTGGTAACGGTCTCAACATTATCAATTTCCATTCTGAATGGATTTGACACCTGCTGTGGCAGAACAGCAATACTTTCCTGCGTTGGCTATCACCGTAACAGAATTCCGTTGACCGTTTATGACTGATATAACGTTTTAAAAATGACAGGTAGCCTAGGTAGGTACATACCTTCTGGTTATAGGCTCAATTTTTGTGGAAAAACAGAAGTTGATAAAGCTATGTAGGTATAATTTTCATGCTTTTGCAAATAAATGTCGAAATGGAATGGGAAATACAGGATATTTTTGCAATAAAATTTGGAAAATTACTTAACAACACCTACAAAACAATGAGCAAAAAATGCAATAATGCAATGATAGCAGATGTCACGATGTTTATGTTGGAAAATTAAAAAGAGCAATTAGCAAAGGGCCACAAACTGACCCCTGACAGATGCTGACCATCTGTTTGTTCGAATTTGCTTAGGTAGGCCCTCCTACATCAGAACTTTAGTGGAGACTCTTTTTGGCCCTGCTCTGTGCTGTGCACTGTGTTGCCTGTTGTTCTGCTGATCGCTTGTTCCGTGTGCACCAGAAGTCATTCATCACTTACATAAAATATTTTTACTTTTCGTTCTCCTCTTAGGGAAGTTGGGGCCACCATATCCAGGGTGTTGTATACCAACCATATATCCATACCAACCATATCGGTATTCAACCTTGTCCTGCCCGCATAGGTACCACATTTTCTGCCCAGGCAGGCACTTCTACATTTATACAATAGCCTGGCCATGCCCGAGTTAATTTATGGTGTGATAGTGTTGGGTGCAGCTTATTCCAGTACCTACCTAAGCTCCATCCTATATTTATCAAGCTGGCCTTTTCGGTTTGTTGCCCATTCTCCGCACTTGAGTTCTTCTTTACCTTTGTTCAAATTGTTAAATCTTATGTCCTTTCATTCTCTAGTGATTTTTAGAACTTGCTTGTTGATTTTTCATATTCTTAACATGGATTTGCAAAAAACATTTGGGAAAAGACTTAAATCAACCGCCCATTTACACTGAGCATTTGAGTTGCTGCAGCAATTGCTATAGCAACTGAATTCTGCTTAAATTGCTTTATAAGTTGCTGTAAATCTCTTTTAATTGATGCAAATCTCTTTTACAGCAATTTGCTATAAGAATTTCAAAAGGGGTGTAGCAAATGCCTCAGGCTTCCTTTATAACTTTTGCACCAAAATAGGCCCCATATTGTGTGGTTTTCTTAATCTCTTTGGGTCATCATCATCAATTGTTGACCACTGCACCTGACCGGAGCCTGCGAACAAGGCCGTTGCACAGATATAAAAAATTGGCGTGACATCACAGGACCGGATGATGTTTCCTTGAGTTTTGAAATGCGTCCGAATCGGGCGAATTGCGGACCGCAGCGCGACGCCTAAGGAAACTTACATTTCTATTGAACTAGACGACGGATTTTGATGAAACTTGCCATGGGAGAAAGCAGAAAAATGAGCGATTTCAAATGTGTTATGATTCTGAGCTTTCTGCAGGTAAAACTGCGAAATTATTTCAGGAATAAAAGTGCTTGGTTAAGATGCGAAAGAATTCCGTATTCCTGACATATTTTGATCAATTGCGCTATTTTTTCTGCTGCAACGTGGTTTCGACCTCTGGAAGAGTTGTAGAGGACACTTTCAGCTTTCCAAAAACTCCAAAATCGTTGCATTTGAACACCATTTTACTCGTTTTGGTATCAAGAAAGAATGCCACATGGAAGCACATTTGTTTTTGGCGCAAGTACACGCGTCGAAATGTGTCTTGATAAGACAGTGAATACTGAATTGACGTTCAAATTCAATGATTTTGGTAGGTACCTATTTTGGGAAAGCTGAAAGCTACCTGCAACCTTTCCGCAGGTCAAAACGTCACGATGGAGAAAATCGCACGATCATTGAAAATACGTGGCAGAAACTTTTGTGAAAATGGAAAAGATTTCCCACGCACGAGGGATCGAACCGGGACACTCTCGCATCAGAAGCGAGAATTCTACCACTGAACCAAGAATGCATCTTGGGATTGCACCTCCGAACTGTCCTTTTTTAGAAACAACGCCAATGTGCCGGCAGAGGTGTGAGCATTTTATTTTGAAATCTGCACTTGCAGATTTCTTGCAGAAAAAGGGACAGCGCACTTGCAGAAAAAGGGACAGCGGAGAATTGGGAACTTTCCTTCTTTTTAACCATTGAAGGGCGTTTTTAATGAAAGTGTTTTGGTGTAATTTTTGCGACGTAAAGGTCCTGTTATCCTTTTGTATTCATTTGAAACATTCCGCACTCAAATCTGTTCCGAGATTTCAAAAACTAACAAATTTCTCAGCGCATTCCATTCCTCCCAATGCATTTCTTCGCAGTTTCCAGCCGGGTCCTGTGACGTCACCAAACCAAAACAATGCCCTTGTTATGTCGGAGGCTACGACCTGACTCATCAATACCTCAGCCACAACAAGCACAAAGAACTTACCAACATTCCACGGGCAGGTACCTATATCCTTTTAGTCGTCGCCAGTTTGTTCTAACGGGGACCGCCTATGATGCCATATGGCATCACGAATTTGCAACCTTCTATACTTCTGCAGCCTCATATTCAATTTTTGAAGTGTTTGGAACAACTCCTTTGAAGGCATCTACTTCCGATGACACGTTTATTGCAAAGACCTGTACAAAGTCTTCATTCTGAGAATCAGAGTTGTACAACCGAAATCGCAAAAAAATTATGAGAGGCGGTCTCCTTTGTCGGCATTTCAAA
Source organism: Sinentomon sp. SZTP_YWyxl (assembly GCA_030068105.1). Lineage (NCBI taxonomy): Eukaryota > Metazoa > Arthropoda > Protura > Sinentomata > Sinentomidae > Sinentomon > Sinentomon sp. SZTP_YWyxl. The sequence goes on along the minus strand of JASGXE010007609.1, from coordinate 8,772 downwards.
GCGAAGCCGACCTGTCAAGCAAGGCGTGCATCGCCGACTATCCATCTTTACACTTCGGCCAACGACTTCCCAGAAATCCGATTGAAAATGTGGTCAGATGTGGTCTGGTGGCGCCGACAAAGGATTGAAAAAACGTTTTCGAGATAAACGCACATTTATCTATTGATATTATTATTGTTTCTTTTGTCGGCATGCCCTCTATTTTTGACTTTGAACTTTTCCCGCCATTTTGTCATGGTCCCTGCATCTCGGGTAGGGATTGCTAAAGTGCCATTTTTTGAGAAACCGGCTGGAGATATCGAAAAAATAGGCCGTCCTTCAGGGCTTGAGTGACATGCCCCCCCAGGCTAAATTTGGCCTAGGACACTTTTTTCCCGCCCAAATATCGATCCTTTATGATGCCAAATGGCATCATACACAGAACCAACCATTTCGGAGCAGCAGGCGAGCAAAATACAGCAAAATTCACACCAGATAAGCCCTCTGTTCGGATGTCAATTTGACAGGGTTATAGTTGACACTTGGCAATGCAATTTGGTGGCGTTTTCAAGATGTCAAAGTGGGGTGTCATCAGGGGCGGTCTGGCCCGGTCGGGGATACGGGAAACCCCGCCGTTGCCCCAACCGTGTGTGGTGCCCTTTTGCCCCAAAGCAATCACCCGCCCTCTCCTGTCGACTCAGAAGTCCATGAGCGACTGGCGAACATGGATGAAATCGAACCATTCGCATTTCTGTTCTGTTTTCTCCAACTTCTCTGACCCTCCCCTCTTGCCAAGTCGCTCTCTTTCTTTTCCTGGGTTGAAGCCATCATCAGCGCAGATGACTGATCTGATCACACGGATTGTGATCTGCTGCGAATTTTGTAGATATTGCCTTTTGAATTTTAAGCAAGTATAAGAGCCGCAAAAACATTTTTCATGTGAAGTCAAACTCAAACCAGCGTTTCATTTGCCTTGCAGTGTTGTCAGATAGCGTGTTTTCTCGCGAAATTCCACTGGTATTTGAGCTTCCCTGCGAGAAAATTTTGGGTTTCCGCAGGTTGAGGTTTTTTCGCTCGTTCGGCTCCGCAATTCACGGTTTTTCCGCGAGTTTTTCCGGCAGAGTTTTTTGTTCTTGGTTTCTGTTTTTGGTGGAGTTCTCCTGTTTTTTTTTTCTTGTTTTGGAAGAAATTATTTTGCGAGTAACTAACAATTCAATTCATCCCTTGACTCATGATTCATTATCAGAGTTGATTTGATTCATGATTCATCAAATACATGTTGGGCCCTTTGCTTTTTATAATTTACGTCAATGATCTTTTTTATTTGCCCTTGAGAAGTGAGCTTGTACTCTACACAGATGATAGGTACCACACTTTGTTATAATGCCAAGAATGTCGATGATGTTATTAATATTCTTAATTCTGATTTAGAGAAAATTGTGCAATGGTTGGCTAATAACTGTTTACTTGTTAATTCTCGTAAGTCCGTCTTTTGTGTGTTTCACTCCCGTGGGACATTGAATGTGGCTGTCTACGCAGCTTGTGCTGTTCGACTTGGAGTCACAGTTCTGAAAATCTCCCCTCAGTTTAAGTTCCTGGGGGTTTTGCTTGATGAGAATTTGTCATGGCTGCCTCAAATAAACCTGGTGGTTCCAGAGACTTAATTACCTGGCAACTGTGGCCCGACGTGTTCGCTCTTTCCTATCCCCATCTGCTCTCAGGGCATTTTACTTTGCCTTTGTGCTGTAACGGTGGATTTGATTGGACGTGCTAATTTTGATCTTTCTTTCTATTCCTCTAGGTGGGGAGGGTGGGTGAAACATTGATGGAAGAACTTGGGTAACAGGGAATTGATTCCCTACTTGTCAATTGATGGGAAGCCATCAGAAGAAGTGATGGAGTTTGGAGGAGTATTACCGTTGGTTACCTCATTTTACCTGGAGATGAAAGGCTCTGTTTCAAATTATTGGAGGACCTTGGATTAGATTATGTCCTACCTGTATTGGTGGAAGTGTCCTCAGAAAAAGAATACCTTGTGAACTTGATGCCCTCTACAATTGAGTGCCACGAGACAAAATTTGGTTAATCACATGGTGGACAAAACTTATACGGCAGGAGAGGTTGAAGAAATCAATGGTAGATGTAACAAGTTCCTTGGAAGGGATTCGTTGTTCCGCCGCTGATGAGATGACATGGTATGGTGGCCTCAATCCAGTGCGAGGATGGGACAGACCTGGAACTTTCATTGCAGTTCAGAGACTTGAAGGAAAGTGTCACCAATTGATGAGGGACTAAGTGGTCTTCGTGATTAAATTGTGACATTACAATTTGGTTGATGTTGTTATACTGATTTGTTTTAATAATACCTACCTATTGATTGTTTACTTGTTTTCCTTTATTGTTTATTAAATTTAGGGAACAGCAAGTGTGTTAGGCTTGTCTTGACTGGGCTTTAGTTAACTGACTTTGTGAAGCTAAACAGTGGAAGAATTGAAGTTGAGTTTGAAAGGCAGACAGATCCAGACGAAGAAGTAGAAGAAAGTTTGGCTGGAAGTCGGAGAATAAGGGGTAAGTCCTGTTTGGCGGCACAATTTTGGCGACCGTGACAGGCTTAGGCTAGTGACCGTGACAGGCTTAGGCGTGACAGGCTAGCTCTCATCTTCTCCAAAACAAATTCTCACTAGATTTGAAATCAATAATTTCCCCATCACTCTTCAAAACATTCAAATTTCAAAAAAAAAAATCAAACGTCAGTCTTCAATATTCCATCATTAAGGCACTTTATTAAACACAATAATCAAATATCAACACTTCAAGGTATGAACATCACTTCTAAGAGAAAAATCCTATAGGAATACATCTCAATCTACAGAAATCATTCAATAACAAAATCAATTTCACTTCTTCGAAATTACAAGAAAACAAGTCAATCTTTGAACTCCTTAGGCAGGTATTGAACATTGAACAATTCTTGGGTTTCACATAGGTACCCAATTTAACTACCTACAAATTTCTGGGCAAGTTTTCAGGGGTGCCCTAGCCTACCCATCACATACTCCCTATTATCCCCTCCTCAAACTTTTATTATTATTTTTTTTTCACATATGTAAATTTCAACAATAAACTAACAAAGTCATTCTGCCCACAGAAAAACAAAACTCAACCAAATTCACACACTCTCAAATTTCAGTCTTTATTCCCTGAGAAATTTAAGATCTCCCTAATAAACTTCGAAATGCATAAATTATAATGACCAGTCTTTGGTCTCTGGGCAAGTTTTCCCCCCACAGGATGCCCTCGCCTACCTGTATCTAAAAAAAACACTCCAAACTAAATTACAATGCATCTCCTTCACCCCTTCACCTGCATGTCCTTCTCCATTCTTCTTATCTTTCCCCTCCTTCTTCTGGGCCAGTTTTGTGGGGTTGCCCTCGCCTACCCCAAACCACAACTTCCCCTCCGCCTTCCTTCCTCTCACTCCAAATATTCTTCTCTCAAAATCTATCCTCATTCCCATCTGCATCATCACATCTCTTCCAATCAGCATGTTCACCCCACTCAATTCCGTTACAAGCACCTACCCTTCCACTTCATCCCTAACACCAATAGACTTATTTCCACACTCCCTACATCTTCTAATTTCCTCCCATCCACTGTGACCACTTTAAACCCCTCTCTCTCTTCTCTTACCCGATACTTCTCACACAATCTCCTATCCACCACCGTTATCGCTGCTCCACTATCCAACACTGCCATTACCGACACGTTTCCCCGTGTCACATTCCACACCACTCTCACTTCTGGCCTTCCTTCCCCAACTTCCACTACCTCTCCATCTCTTTCCACTGTCATCATTCCCACCTCCTTATCAACACACTTCTCTTCCTGATCTTCTCCTTCAGCTTGAATCTCAGTTACCTCATCCACCTCAAATACACTCCCACTCTCTTTTTCCATACACTCATCTGTCTCTTCACCCATTCCCTTTATGTCAATCTCATTCTTCGTTATCTCATCTACCACCTCTACCAATAATTGACTCCACTCTTCATACGATGCACCCATTTCCTTCCTCATTTCTATCACCCTTTTTATCGCTACTACCAACTCCTCTCTTGCCAAATCCTCCATCTGATCTTCTCTTTGCTTCCCTAAAACCTCGCACATTTTCTTTTAAATACCACCACTCACAGGTTCTCGTCCAAATTTGACCCCTTGTGACCGAAACTGTCGGGGTCCTGTCACGGTCGCCAAAATGTGACGGACACTAACCTCAAGCCTCCAGATCTTCCTGCTTCTTCTTTCTCTGGTCTTGCACTTCAGATATGACCTTTTGCACTCTGCACACTAACAATACTTCAGTGACCCTCTGAACAGGCTTTAAACCCTAACCCTACAGCCTTGAGGGATTTCCCAGCAAATTCAGAATGTTTCCTGTGGTTCCTAAATTTTAATATAAAAATAAAGAAACAAGTTAGGTAATTAATAACAAACTTTTCTTAGCTTCAAGGATTACAAAATAAACACAGGTCATAGGAATACAATCACTTTGCTTTTCACTTCCTCCATGGCTTGATCCACTTCTCTTCTCATGGGAACTCAACGTTCGAAGGAATAAAGCATCACTGTGTCGACCCTCCCACACGTGACAAGGCTTCTCCAAAGTCTTGGAACTAGGAGCAGTCTCTTCCCTCTACTCTCCTCAACGTTACAAAGGATAGGTAAGGCCTTAGACCTGCTTTCTGAACTAAAACTTCTTGTGTCTTCTCTTGAAGACAACCGCCAGCCTTCAATTGATTTTTCCCAACCAAATCCAATAAACCTCCAATCAGTTCCTCCAACAGAACCTTCTCTTCACCCTCAGTTTGGTGAATCCATCTCGTTCACCCTCAGTTGGTGAAACCTTCTCTTCACCCTCAGTCGGTGAATCCAACTCGCCCTTTTACCAATAAGAGCTTCTCACCTGCCACATCTGTTGGCAGCTACCAAAACCTGTACGAATCTGTACGACCCCCCTCCCACCTCAAAGAAACAATGTTTCACCAACTAAAAAATAATAATAAAAGTTTGAGGAGGGGATAATAGGGAGTATGTGATGGGTAGGCTAGGGCACCCCTGAAAACTTGCCCAGAAATTTGTAGGTAGTTTAAATTGGGTACCTATGTGAAACCCAAGAATTGTTCAATGTTCAATACCTGCCTAAGGAGTTCAAAGATTGACTTGTTTTCTTGTAATTTCGAAGAAGTGAAATTGATTTTGTTATTGAATGATTTCTGTAGATTGAGATGTATTCCTATAGGATTTTTCTCTTAGAAGTGATGTTCATACCTTGAAGTGTTGATATTTGATTATTGTGTTTAATAAAGTGCCTTAATGATGGAATATTGAAGACTGACGTTTGATTTTTTTTTGAAATTTGAATGTTTTGAAAAGTGATGGGGAAATTATTGATTTCAAATCTAGTGAGAATTTTTTTTGGAGAAGATGAGAGCTAGTGGTAAGGGAAGAAAGAGCAAAATTGGCACGTCTTAAGGGAGGGGGTGTGTAACGGTGGATTTGATTGGACGTGCTAATTTTGATCTTTCTTTCTATTCCTCTAGGTGGGGGAGGGTGGGTGAAACATTGATGGAAGAACTTGGGTAACAGGGAATTGATTCCCTACTTGTCAATTGATGGGAAGCCAAAGAAGAAGTGATGGAGTTTGGAGGAGTTTACCTTTGGTTACCTCATTTACCTGGAGATGAAAGGCTCTGTTTCAAATTATTGGAGGACCTTGGATTAGATTAGTCCTTACCTGTATTGGTGGAAGTGTCCTCAGAAAAAGAATACCTTGTGAACTTGATGCCCTCTACAATAATTGAGTGCCACGAGACAAAATTTGGTTAATCACATGGTGGACAAAACTTATACGGCAGGAGAGGTTGAAGAAATCAATGGTAGATGTAACAAGTTCCTTGGAAGGGATTCGTTGTTCCGCCGCTGATGAGATGACATGGTATGGTGGCCTCAATCCAGTGCGAGGATGGGACAGACCTGGAACTTTCATTGCAGTTCAGAGACTTGAAGGAAAGTGTCACCAATTGATGAGGGACTAAGTGGTCTTCGTGATTAAATTGTGACATTACAATTTGGTTGATGTTGTTATACTGATTTGTTTTAATAATACCTACCTATTGATTGTTTACTTGTTTTCCTTTATTGTTTATTAAATTTAGGGAACAGCAAGTGTGTTAGGCTTGTCTTGACTGGGCTTTAGTTAACTGACTTTGTGAAGCTAAACAGTGGAAGAATTGAAGTTGAGTTTGAAAGGCAGACAGATCCAGACGAAGAAGTAGAAGAAAGTTTGGCTGGAAGTCGGAGAATAAGGGGTAAGTCCTGTTTGGCGGCACAGTGCATTCTTCTCTTATTTATGGACTTGAGGTTTGGGGTACAGCACAAGTTGTACAGCACTTAATAAGGTGTATGTGAGGCAAAAACCTGTGCTTAAGGTCCTGTTTTCTCTTCCCCGACGGACAAGTAGTGAAGCCTTGTTCCTTGATTTGTCTGTGCTTTCTATTCATCATTTGATTGTAAATCGTGTTTGTTTAGCCTTTATCTCGTCTATGATGCCATATGTCATCACGAAAACAAAGCCGGATCTCGTCTCGCCATTATGTTAAAAAAGGTATTTTTTTTTTGGGATGACACCCCACTTTGACATCTTGTCGAAAATGCCGCCAAATTGTATTGCTGAGTGTCAACTGCAACCCTGTCAAATTGACATGCGAACAGCAGGCTTATTTGGGGTGAATTTTGGGGTTTTTTGCTCGCCTGCTGCTCCGAAATGGTTGGTCCTGTCTATGATGCCATTTGGCATTATAAAGGATCGATATTTGGGCGGGAAAAAAGTGTCCTAGGCCAAATTTAGCCTGGGGGGGTATGTCACTCCAAGCCCTACCGGGCGGCTGGAGATATCGAAAAAATAGGCCGGATTCCACCCAAATATCGAAAAAATAGGCCGGATTCCACACTTCGATATCTCCAGCCGGTTTCTCAAAAAATGGCACTTTAGCAATCCCTACCCGAGATACAGGGACCATGCCAAAATGGCGGGAAAAGTTCAAAGTCAAAAAAAGAGGGCATGCCGACGAAGGAAACAATAATAATATCAATCCATAAATGTGCATTTATCTCGAAAACTTTTTTTCAATCCTTTGACGGCGCCGACAGACCGCATCTGATGTCATTTTTCATCGGATTTTCTGGGAATTTGTTGGCGGAAGTGTGAAGATGGATCGTCGGCAATTCGCGCCTTGATTGACAGGTCGGCTTCTCTTTGACACGCCGACAAAGGAGACCGCTTCTCATCATTTTTTACGATTTCGGTTGTACAACTCCGATTCGTGGAATGAAGACTTTGTACAGGTCTTTGCAATAAACGTGTCATCGGAAGTAAACATGCCTTCAAAGGAGTTGTTCCAAACACTTCAAAAATTGAATATGAGGCTGCAGCAGCAGACCGACTTGAAAAGTTGTGATGCCATATGGCATCATAGACGAGATAAGGTTACAAAATCCGGAGACGACTTAAACGTTAGTTATGCATAAATTAGTATATCAGAAGTTACCCATTTGTTATGTATCTGTTGTCCCTTCTAAACATTCCGGCCGTTTAGGCTCCTCACATGGGCTTATTTTGCCCAAAGCCAACTCCCACTTTGGCCGATCTTCCATTAATTTTAGGGGATCTAAAATTTGGAATAATGTGATCAAGCTTTTGTCTCACTGTTCCAGTTCCAATGCCACTTTTGTGATTTTCAGGGGACATTTATTGAGGCTATTATTCCAAATGCCTGGCTCTGAGGTCCGTGAGTGTGTGAGGTGGAGTGTGGCCCTGCTCTGTCTACTTAGTTTTCCCTTTAGACTAAGTACTCCTAAGTTTTTGCCAAAGCTTGTCGTTGGTCACTGTTCAAACAGTTGTGCCTTTTTTAATTTGTTTCCCCTAGCCTTTTTTGTGGTTTGGCGGGTGGGGTGGCTTGTTCTAGTCTTGTACTATTTCCCTCCATCCCCCATAGTGATTATGCTCTCAGCTTTAGCTGAGTGCATACCCTTTTAGAGCTTTAAATTTGCTCAGAAATCCATGAAATTTCCTATCATGCTGAATGATGGGATTTTCTTTTTTAGTTTTCTTGTTTGTATCATGCTCTTCTTCACTACCTTTTCTTATTCTTTTCTTCCTGTGCTTTGCAACATGGCATCCCGCCTGCTTGCACTGTCGCATATTTCTTTCTAGGTCATCCTTATTTTGAAAATGCACTTCATTTTATGGTGCTAATTTGCTTTTTTGGCCTTGTGCTTCTTTGGCCTTGTTCTGTGCTCACCAAAATGTCCTGATACTTCTGCATCGATGCTGTTTCCTGTGCCTGCCTCTGCTTCTGTCTGGTTCTGCTTTCTGCTTGCTCTTTGCTTCTGCTTTCCTGCGACGGTGCTGGTAAGTTGGGTTACGATGTTGCAATCTTTTGCATGGGTTGCATGTTCTTTGTGAAATTACCACAATAAAAATAGAAAAAAAATAGCATCACATTCGACCAATGGCAACGTTGGCCATCTAAAATTGACTTGCTTTGCTTTGCTGGTGAAATTCGACATGACTCTTGTTGAACGCTGACTCTCTGATACAGAGCAGTTGTCGTCACTCTTGTGTTTGTGTTCGGTGTCCTGCCGAAAATTTCCTTTTGGGATGTTAGAAGCATTGGCTTTTCAAATTAGGCCTACTAAAAAATGTTGCGTGGGCAGGGGTGGGTGGAAATCTCA